>JANIJG010020842.1:0-127563 GCA_024611175.1 Megaceryle torquata
CTGTTTCTACAGCGGATTGTCGTATCATTGTAAAGAATTTTTCATTTTTTTAGCAAAAACACCTTATTTTCAACACCTTCCTAAAGGTTTTTGGGACTCCCCCCCCCCCCCCCCCCCCCGAAAAAAATCTGCTTAGTTTCAGAAAACTGCTTTCCAGAGTACTTTTCAGTGGTTCACTAGATAACATGTAAAATAAATAAATAACCCCTGGTAAGTCAAAGGAAAAGGAGAAATTTGAATTGGGATGCCGGATCCCATACAAATCACTGATTACAGCACCAATGTCACTGGATTAGGGCGTTTGGACTAAAGCAGAGGAACTGCAGATGGGAAAAAGAGGAGGGGAAGAGCACCATGACAAGAGCTAGAAGGCAGCTGCAGACAAATGTCTCACCAAAAGGGGAAGATAAGATAATATTGTTTCTGAGTGTTAGAAATCTCTAAAAGAAAAATGTTGGTAACTCCTCAGCTCAGGCAAGAGGCAACACCAGAGCCCTGTACTGCATCCTACTGACTCATTCCCAGTAGCCCTTCCTCTTCTGTCATTGATGAAGTCAAAGGATAGGTGGTTGTTCAAAGAAAAAGCCTTTCTCTGAAGGTGTGGTAGAGGGGGAGCAGGACATCTGTTTCCATCAGAAAACACACGGATACTTTGGTGCTCTTTTTACCCGTAGTATTTAAAAAAAATGACTGAACATGGGAACTGTTGCTTTCTGTGGACTGACCTAGTCAGTTGGCTAGGTACGTGAGCTGTAACTATATAAATGAGATGAGATCAGTGTATGTTGGTTTATATATGCTACCTAAACTACTTCGGTATTCTGCAAAGCAATGAGAAGAAAAACGTCTACAGAAACTCAGTTGATTACACAGACTGAAGCATACAGGAGTGTGGCTGACGCCCATCTGCTCTGAGGCTGTACCACAGTTGTTTTGCTATTTTTAGGGTTCTAATGCAACCCTCAGGGATTGTGCAAATTTAGGGATTAAAGAAAACCTTCTGTGGCTAAAGGAGGAAGAAAGAGTTTACAAAGCAAAAAGCCAGCCCCACCCACCCATTTTGTTTTGGTGCATTAGTACAAATAACTTTTTTTTTACTTTTTAAAATTTTTATTCAAAGTAATTAGTCTGTTATTTTGGAGGATTTTTATTCTTTAAACTAGTAGCAAGTAAAAGTACCAGGTGCATCAAGGACTTTTAGTAGTGATTATACAACTACAGTATATGTTGCTTTCAAAGACCTTGCAGTCTAAATTGGCAGAACTGATCAACACATGGTGTGGAACAGGAGAGCAGCAAGGGCAACTGGTAGAAAAATGATGCAACCTTATCACATACAGTCTGACTTCTACTGAGGTCAGATAGATGCTCTTTGGATAGATGCTTTATAGATGCTTTTTGGATGAATTTTCACACACTTTACTATTGGTTAAATATCCTTCTGAAGTATAGCCATGAGATAGATGAGACTACAAAAGCCTGTGCAAAATTTGAGAGACTTGTATTTTACCTTCCTTCTGTTTGTTTTCCTTTGTTTTAAAGTCTTTGCTCCTGGTGTCTGTGTTTATGTGAGTCTGTTTATGTTTATGGTGATGAAAAGAAATGGAAAAATGAGAACAGCTTATAACAGAAGCTTGGCTTTTCTTCCATATAGGAAAAAAAGTCTTTTAAAAACTATCTTCCTGCTGATTTAGGCCTGATTCCTGGTCTCTATAGGTTTGTATTTGGAACTGCATGTCCAGGAAGTGATTAGTTAACAGGCAAAGCAGTGGCCTCTTAAAATCATGCCTGGGGTTTGGATTGCAAATGACAGTGAGAAACAGCCTGTCAGTGTGATGTGATTAAGATCAATAGGCTGTATTTAAAAGTGATGCTGGGTGGATAGGACTGAATCATAACAATAGAGTAGATAGACTGTAAAAAGAGCATACCCAAGGATCCATTCCTCAAACAAGTTTGTGTTGAAGCATCTAGCTGTTTTGGAAATCTCTGTCTTAGTTCTTGCACTATCATACCCTATAAACCAGCATGCTTTTTCTTGTGAGGAATCCCCTTGGAGCTGCTGCCAATGAACAGTGCACAGCACCAGTATGCAGATCACACTTGGTGACTGAGTAGAGGGAGCTGCTGCAGATGCCCTGTCTGCTTTGGGATGTGCTGCCTCCTGCCTCCATCACTGGAGGAAGGTTGAGTTGCACTATGTGAAGGAGAAATGAAAAGACTGTGTCAGGCATCTGATTTTTCCTTTCTGAAAGCACAGCAGTGGGATGAGATTTGATCTTCCTGTTCATTTTGTGGTTTGTTCAGAAGAAGGGGGTAACTCAACCTTCTTCCCACGGTTCTTCCACCCACTCAGGCTTTGACAGAGGATGTGGGTTCCTGGGTTGACAGGAGTTGGGCTTGTCGGTCCTCTTACCTGGTTTGGGAGATAGCAGAGAGAGGCTGAATACAGTCCTGCCATCGCAGCAGAGCATGAGTACAGCTTCTCCGTAACAGGTATCAAATGAATTATTAGGGGGCTTTTGTTTTTCATGAAACAAAGCTTGTTTTGGCATGTTTTTGGCATGTTTTATAAGCATGTTGTAAATAACATCAAAACGCATTCTGGAGTTAAATGTCTTCTGAGAAAAAAACCAAAACAAAACAACAAAGAGAAACTTTTTCTTTAAAAAAGGAAAATAAATAAAAAATAAATCCAACACAGTTAATCCCAGTGTGTGGCTTTAGCCCTAGGCAAGGGTTTTTCCTTCCCTCTCCACTGATCTCCTCTACCCCACCCCACCCCCCGAGAAAACACTGAATTCATTCACAGCAGCAACAAATGCAGTTGTCCTGGGGGAGAGAGAAAACTGACAGGGAACTGAGTGCAGATGAGCCACACAAATTCCTGATTTAAGCTTAGCAACAGCAACAATAAAAAGGAAATCTGTAAATACAGAAACTGTAAGGACAATTATATTCTGCTATGGATTATTTTTTACATGTAAGGCAAATCCATGAAACCCAAAGTGACAATAGTTCATCAAATCATACCCACAGTCTTTAGCATTGGAAATACTGGCTTTGGGATTTAAACTCTGATGGGGAAGTTAGAGCCCATTCTTTCCATAGTGTTTTGGTAACCGAAGAAGTTTGGACTGTTCCTGATATTCCCATGGTTGAACAACAGTGGTCACTTTGAGGATGACATGCTTTTTTATTATATGTGAATTTTAACACTTTATAACTGGTAGCAAAAACGTACAGATTTTTTTTTTCTGTAAAACTGTAACAACTGTTCCACTAAGAAAACCCAAGCTTTTACATCACTTTATTTTTACTTTTATCCTGCCTACCTCAGAGAAGTTACTAAGTAGAAGCACTCAAATTATAAACGTTGTTTTAAGCTTACTTCATTATTCAAGCAATGTTTAGTGTAACCCTGTCATTTTCTTATAGTGATCCAGCTGCCAAAGCTCTCTGGGAGTCCTTCATGAACCTCAAACAAAAAGAAGCCGTGATGGAGGCTCGGAGACACCTTGTGGAGGCTGCGAGCAGAGAAAATTTACCTATTAAGATGAGCATGGGTGAGTGGTGTGACATACCCTTCCATACACTGTGGTAATGGGAAAGATGATGTCAGCTCCTCTTCTTGCACTTAACCCTCTCACAGAAGACTCACCCCATTCTTGGTCACCCCCATTCTTGTCAACAGATTTCAGGAGAGCATTGTAGCTGCCATAGGATCTCTCTGATTTGTGAGAGGCAAGTGTTTTCTTTTAAATACAATAACCTTGGAAAGATTGAAAGAGGTGGTGAAGCAATGGAGTTCTGTGAAGGCATGCACATGGTTAGCAGTGCTGCTTGTCTTTATTTGGCAAAGCATGACAATTTGGGTATTCTTAAAGTCAGCAGGATTTGTATCCTGAAAGCAGGCACTGGAAATAGCAGCTGACCTGGTGGAAGTTGTGCAGACCTTGTGTATTATTACACTATGCAGGTAGTGATGACATTACATAGGTAGAGAGGTTTCTGTGAAGTAATGCTGCCTTGCTCAAGACTGTTTAAGCTGAAAACGTCTGTGCACTCTTTAAATCTGAGTTCTTCAAAATATTAGAGAGATGGATTGTAAAATAACGACTTTCAATAGTTTTTTTCTAAGCTAATTCTCACTATATACACCATACTCAGTGAAATGCAGGAATTGATAAAATGTTAAGTTTATTAAAACTGGTATTGCTCTGTACCACAGTATTTTTTTACATTTTATGTACTCTAAGATTATTTTATGCTGAACTTTTCGTTAAGAGAGAAAGGTCCTCGTGGAATTAGAGTAATAGGCTTTTATCTAGGACTCCAGAGTAAACTGCCAAGATATTGTAGAAGGATTAGATGTACAGCCAGCTCGTGAACTCTTAACAACTATAACATTTCATATATTGTATGGTCTTTACAAATACCTAGAGCATGCATTTAGTAGATTATTAATCAGAAATACTAGATCTCTGCAACAATAATGCTGTAAGCTGTTTTAAAGATGTGGAAAAGGAGCAGCTGTGAGAGGGATGTTATAAATTTGTCTGAAGAAGGGTAAGGCATAGCAAATAAAATCTTGTATAAGCTTTCACTGATAATGTGTGAGTATTCACCATAATAACATTAAGAAGCCCCCACTGTTCTTCTCTTACTACGCCTTAAAATTGATTATTAGTGTTGAAATTTAGCCTTGTTTTTAAAGTAATTACTTCCCATCTTAGAGAGGTAACAACAATCCATCTACCACCTTTGCTGCTTTGTGTGAATGACTCGATCAGCCATCCTTTCCTCTTGTCCCCTTCCTGTGGTATCCAGTGACGGCTGCAATAACCTGGTTCTTAATCATATTGGGTGACACTGATGGTAGCCTAAATGACATATTTGGGCCCAATATATTACTAAGTAGAAACATTTAAGAGTTGATGGTGAAACACATTCCTGACACTAGTTCTTGAGACTTGTTTTTTGTTGAGGTATAGCTGTAATTTACTGATGTTTATGGAAATGGTTAGTTATTTTGTGAATTCCTTAGTTACCTTGCACTAGAATCGTAATCGGTTGTTAGCTTTATAGTTGAACTTCAAAGGGCAAACCAAAATTTGAGGCAGTCTTGTAAATTATAAACAAAGACAAAGCGAGAATCGAGGAAAGGAGGGCACTACAGTCATGAAAATCAAAACTTCTCACAGAGCATAAATTCAGAAAACCTGAAACTCGCACCCAGATGTGACATTGTCCAACAATACATATTTATTAATGACTTTTTTTTGGAACAGATCTGCATCGCTGTAGCATTCATTGCCTCATGCTATTCATTTAATCGTGCTAAAGAAGGTCTTAGTTCTCTGTAGGGAAGCTGGAAATTGTGTTATCAGCTGCTGCTTTTGCTGAGAAGGCAAAATTCTAGTGGCCTGTTCTGGTTCTGATTGATGTGTTGCGTCGAAAGGCTCCCACTGTCTGTGATACGAGGCAACCCTGGCTGGAGAAAGGGGAAATGCTTTCACTCTGCTCTGTGCTTAGACTCGAGTTTTTATGATTTTACCTCAAGTTCTGCCTGTATTGGAAGATCTTGATGGTTTTCCCAAGGTTTAGGTTATCTTCTGAGTTTTTTATGGCCCTAATATTAAATATCAGGGATTTTTTTAGCATGAATGTTGCCTCTTACTCTTTACTAAGACCAGCCATGTCAGATGGAAAGAGTATTTTTCCTTACTACTACTTACTTGCTTTTCTTCCCCCTGGAAATAAGGAGTGTATTACATTTGAAAGCAAAGCCTTGAATTCCATCTGGTGTGGCTGAGCCCTCCTGTGGTGGCCACCTGCCTGGGAAGCTGCATCACGTGGGATGCTGGCACCATAGGAACCCTCTGCAGCAATGAGAAACTCGATCCCATTCTGTTGCCATATTTTTGCTGCAAGGAAAATAAATACTGTTGTTTTCTGGACTTTGAAAGGCAGCTTGTTACTCTGAGGTATGAGTGTGCTTGCCCATGTTTCCCTTGCAAGCAATGTGCCTGAAACCCACCTTTCTTCTTCTGGCTGGCTGCGTGTGGCAGGAGCTCTAACAGTTGTTGGAGGACACACAGCTCAAGCTTTTGCTTTCTGATACCTTCTGCATGTGTTCTCCTCCTCCTGAGAAGGGAAGGAGAGTAGAAGAACTGTAGAAAGGGACATGTGTTCTCCCCAACACCCCCAAATGTCTGCAGGCCACTGGGAACTCCATCTTCTCCCATTGAAGTCAGCAGTAGTGGAGAGAGGAGTTCTGAGGAAAGAGAAGATAGAGAAATAAAGGAAATCAATAATTTTGGCTACACTTTTTGAACTGAGTAGATTGTAGTACTACTTTCAGGTGTTCTTGGTTTGTATATTCATGTACCAAGGAAAGTGGCAGCAGGTATGTCTAGAAGTTCTGTTGACTTTCAGAAGGGATCAGTATAGAAAGAAGGTGACTGAAGATGAGCTGGCAACATATGTTGAAAGTTTTGGATGGATTCTTGGAGCAAGCCCAGTTTCAAATTGAAGACCATTTCCATGACATTTGCAAATAGAGCAGGATTCTGTCCTTTTTCTGTAGCCATCTCATACTTAGGTTTCCAGATGGGCCATTAAGTGGTCTTATACCATCCTCAAGGAAGACTTTTTATTATATTTTTTTTTTCTGTTCAGTTATGTCTGAGGAAAGTGTGTATTTTATACGTTACTTTGCTTTGCGAGTGAAAGAACTACATTCTTCTTACAAACTTCAGTGAGTGACACAGGCTAGTAAGCTGTCCAGCACTGTTCATTGCAAGCATTTAAAAACTCTGTTTCTTTTTTAAAGAAGAATTAAAAATTTTAGGTAACCATGTCCCAGAGGGAGACAAAGTGCCAAGTGATGGTCTATAAAACCAACTAGAACACAAAAATATGCAGCTACTTTGCCCTTTCCTTACAGACCTCCTTTCTGAGGTCACCCCTGGAGAAGGCAGGCAAAGCACTGTGCAGGAGTCTGGCCAGCATGAAGGCTTTATGAGTGCTACATCCTGTTTATTTACTGTTCAATCTGTTCCATCCATAAATATATAACATGAGTATAACGTGGTTTTGAAGCTGTAATTTCCTGTGGAGTTTAGTAATGCTGCCACTATTGACTTTTAGGAACTATTTGTTTGGTATTGCTTACTGTGGGCATGCTGACATTGAGCCCCTTCTTTACAGGATAGAAATAGAGTATATAAATGTCCTGAAACCATGTTACTAATATAGTAGTTACATCTAAGTTTTGCATTAACCCTTTCAGCTAGCTACATTTCCCAAACCAGTATGTGTTTGCATGTAAACAGATGGAGCTGTCTCATGCTAGAGGCCCATTTAAATAAAGAGGCATTAAAATATTCCATATGTATATCTATGTACACACACTTAAAAAGAAACCCCCAGAACCAACAAACAAATGTTTGTTAAGAACTCCATCAGCTCGGTTTTGCCTCTGAGGCAATGGCATTTGTGCTTTGGATACTCAAGTGAATGCTGATAATATCCAGGGAAGATAAATATTTGTCAAGTTCTGGTCAGACATTCCATTGTGTAGGTGTAAATTATTTTTGCATAATAAAAATCCTGGCATTTAAGGAGATTTATTTTATTTAAAGAATTAGGGTTTTTTTGACAAGCTCTTTGGAAGACAGTTGAGAAGATCATTCGATTAGAACTGTTCATTAGATCAGATGATATTAGATTTAGATGGTTTTACAGGAGGCTGAGAGGAGACATTATTGCTCTCCACAACTACCTGAAGGGATGTTGTAGTGAGGTGGGTGTTGGTCTCTTCTCCCAAGTAACTAGCAATAGGATGAAAGAAAATGGGCTTAAGTTGCACCAGGGGAGGTTTAGATTAGGCAGTGGAAAAAATTACTATACTGAAAGAGTGGTGAGGATTGGAACAGGCTGCCCAGGGAAGTGGTGGAGTCACCATCCCTGGAGGTGTTCAAAAAAATGTGTAGACGTGGCACTTCAGGACATGGTTCAGTGGTTATGATAATGTTAGGTCAATGGTTGAACTTGATGATCTCAGAGGTCTTTTCCAACCTTAATGATTCTGCAATCATCAAAATAGCTTTCTGGTGAGATTTGTAGCACTGTGCTGCATTCAAGTGAGATTGTAAATACTGGAAAGGGATTATTTCTGCTTTGCTCTTAAAGTACATGACTAAGGATTTCTGCTCTGAGGCAGCAGCCCAATTTACAGTACAGTGGAAAGATTTCCATTCTTCTACTTCCTGTTCCATTCCTCATTGGTCTGATGCATATCTTAATCATCTTTTGAGCATTGCAGCCCATGAATCTCTTCTTGAGAGCTTTGCTATTAGCATAGTATTTGGCAGTGGTAAAAACTTTGCTACAAATGTTCTTTTGTGGCTTTAGAAACACCCCTGCTCTTTTGTTTGCAAAGAACACAGTAAACCTTGATGGAGTTCTGAATTCCTTTATTGTGTCTTTTTACTGGCATGGAGACTGATGCAAGTTGAAACACTGGTATAGTAACAGGAACAAAATACAGTACTGTTACACAAGCCCTTTTTAGCAGAAGGAAAGCCTTTTGGTTTCTTTCCATTTGAAATGTTCAAATACAGTTTTAAAAATCAAGCTCACTACAAAATTAGCAAAGCTTCAGGTTTTGTGAAGTAAAGAAGGATACTGTAACTTTCTCAGATGGGCTGGTTTGCATGGGTTGAACTGAACTCTGATAATTTGGGTAGAAGAGGGAAGATCCTGAAATTTAGACAGGTGATATGAAATAACATTCTGAGTTAGAAAAGTACCTTAAAATAGAAAGGAGAACATAGATGAACACCTTACCTAAAAACATAAAGAATATAAAATGTGCTTTTTTTTTTAATGACGAGTTGCATTGGGCTGTAATGGTGTTTAACATGCTATTTATTCTTGACAAGATCTATGTAAAAATATTCTAGATTCAATACCATCAATTGCTGGAATAAACTTTAGGGACAAAAGCTACCCACTAAGAAAATGAACTGTAATAAGGTAAGTACACACCTATCTTTCCATATAAATCAAGGCTGATCTAACATATCTAAAATCCACTCTGGCCAACCATCAGGACAATTCTCTGATGGATACAAGTAGTGAGACAATGTCAGTCTGGGTTTGAGGTCCTCACAAAGGAGGAGAAGGTAGGTCATCATTGCAAGGCCCAAAGCAGTCTGTGGGGTTGTTTGAATTGCTTCTGTGACACATCTCTGATGTGATGGGTACCTAGGCTTCGGAGATATTATGGCCCCCCCTTACGCAGAGAGGAGAACATATTGTAAGCTGTTTCTTGGCGTGTTTCTGTACTTATCTCTGTTGCCTGTTTAGCTTGTGTCCAAACCCATCAGGAGAGTGAACTGCAGAACCAGTGAGGCAGCAGCTAAAGTCTCCCTCCTGACATCCTCATGAAGGAGGATGTTTCCCATACCGGCTTGATTGAGACAGGCCTGCCTTAGCCTGAGGATCCCACATTCCTTACCATAGGTCTCTCAGTGCTGCATCAAGTGCTCGTTAGCATTTTCAGGGCATTTTTCCAAGGACAGGGGATGCTGCTCATCTCAGACCTGAACTCCTTCCATTGTGCAGCCTGGATCTTGAGCAAGGCGGTTCCTCAGTTTAATTAGTATTCTCTTTGTCTCAGCAACAGTAACAGAAGTCCTGCAGTGTGAGACTATCTAGCCAAATGAATCTGCTTTTTCTTCCAGCCTGTTGCAATACTGAGTTCCTGATTTCTCCCTGTAGTGCTACTAAGAATGCAGTCTTGTCCTGAAACAAATATTCCTAATCTCAGTGATGGTCAATATAGCAGATGTTTTCTTGCATCACTCATCCCTGAAGGCAGGAAGGCTTTTTGCTTCTCAGAGTGCTAAATGTTTTTGAAGATTTTGAAGTATTTCTGAAAGTTTTGGATACTATTTGGGGAGCTTCTGTACAGGCCTTTGCTTTCCCAGGAGAATGCTCCTTGAGTATAGTGGGATTAGGCTTTCCCTGATAATTCTTGATGAAGATGGTCTTTCTGAAGTCATTAACACATTGAGAACTGCAGGAAATGGATATTATGGCTGTTTCACCTTGCAGTGTTACACCAGGATGAAGTTTAGGGTTTCAGCCCTGTTGAGTACAGTCAGTGTTCACCTAACTAAATAGATCTCATCTTCTGATAGTTGTCTGGTTTTGCCAATCTAGGACAGATACGTTTCTCTAAGCTCCAGATGTGAAAGAGTATGTAGCCTTCTGCTGTTTTTCTTAAGCAAATAAACTTTTTCAGGTCATCTCTGTAACTCATTAGATATAACAAAGGATGAAGGAAACGGATAAGCCTGACAGAAAAGTTTTCTGTTTTTCAGGAGATGTGACAAAATAGATGAGATGGAGAGATGTTCAGGAGTAGAATTTTGGTTTTCATCAGCAAGTGACACTGCATTTGTGTGCCACCGGCTGAGAAGACATCTTTGCACTAGTCATTATGATTCTTTCAAGCTGTATGCTGAATTCAGGAAAGTTCTGTGACTTCATTTTTTCAGGCTTACCTGCCAATGCACAGGGTAGCATCCTTGAGAGCACAAAACATTTGCTCAAGAAAAAACAAATATAGCTTAGAATACCTGGAACTATGTAAGGTGTGATGTCCATGTGCATGTTTTGCAGTTTATCCTTCATCCCTTCTTTTTCTGTCCGGCACATATAGGTTCATGTAGTTGAAAGAAACAGCTGATTTATGAAGAGCAAGTACTTATGCTCTTGGTGTGAATCCTGTGCAAGTTGAACAGTGAGTGGAGTGCTTACTGGGCTTGAAAATGGCTGTCAGTGTGGAGGCAACAGTGTGGCAGAAGGTTGGTGGTAAAGAAGGTGGCAGAGTGAGTGGCAGAAGGCTCTGGAAAAAAATATGCATCCTTTCTTGTTGATTGCATCCCAGAGAAAGAATTCTGTAATATCAAGTTGTCTGAAAAAGCTTGTTTGGAATTTTGCCCCTTTTTGATGACTGCCTGCAGCTTAGCACAGAATGAGCAGTATCAACAAATATGCGTGAATTGCAGAATAATTTTGGGTTGGAAGCGATCTCTGGAGGTCATCTAGTCCAACCCACTGCTCAAACCAGGGACAGTCTAAGAGTTAAGCTAGATATGTTGGATCTTGTTCGACTGAATTTTGAGTATGTCCAAGGATGGCAACTCTACATCCTGTCTGGGTACCATTCACAAGTCCTAGCTGCTTGTTTTCCTTTCTGTACAGTGTGATTTTTTTTTTTTTTTCCACTTGCTGCAGTGTGTGATCATTACTTCTTGTCCTCTAACTGTGAACCTCCAAGAAGTCCGATTCAATCTTCTCTTATCTCCTTGCTCCCCTCCCTGCTTTTATTTCTTGAGATGAAACAAGCCCATCTTCTTCAGCAATTATGCATCATTTTCTGTAGCCCCCTAACCCAGTGCAGTGACCATTCTTTGGACCTACTCTGGTGCGTCTTGTACTGTGGAGACCAAAATTTCATTCTTCAAATGTGGTCTCACAAATATTAAATAGAGGTTTATAACCACTTCCCTCTGCCTGACAGCTGCATTTGTGCTGATGCCAGCTAGTACATGGTTCTCTTCCATTGCTGCAAGGGCATATGGCTGATTCATGTTCAATTTGACAGACGCATTAAATCCTGAACTTTAGAGTCATTTAGGTTACAGATCCACTATTAGACTATTGCAGATGAAAGAAAAACAGGAAAAAATTGAAATAAAGGTAAAAAATAAAAAGGAACTTCATTATTGTTGCAAAATGTCACATTGAATGCAGCAAAAAGCTTGCTAAGTGTCTGCAGGCATCCATGAAACGTGTACTCAGTGAGTGCTACTATGTCTACAGTTGAAACAGAACTGGAAATTGCTGTGTCCCAAATGATGAAATATTGTGCAAACATAATAATTTTTAATCCTTCTTGTCAGACTTTTGCTTAAACACGGGAAATATATAAAAATGAGAGGACTTTTATGTGCAGTTACTTATGCTTACTGTCGCTAACAGCATTTGTTTTATTTGGGGAAGAGCTTGATGACTGAAGAAGAGCTAACTTCGCCGGATCCAGATGCAGACTGTGACTCTTTAATACCAATGACTTTAAAAGTGAAGGAACTCTTAACTGGTGGAGCAGTGCAGTATATTTCATGAGGAAGAAGAAAAGTCTAAAGCAATAAAGGCAATTGTAGGTAGTTTGTTCTTACCCAGCTTTGTTGATCTTGTAGCTGCTCATCCAATTGAGTCAATTCTTTTGTTTAAACAACCTAACAGTTTCTTTCTTTCTTTCTTTCTTTCATCTCTCACCTTTCCTTTCTTCCCTTCCTTGAATTGTCTTGCAGTAGGTTATGTTCCTTTTATGACTTGGGGAAAACACCACTTCACATCTGCCTGTTATTTGTGCACTGGTTTGTGTATCTTTAATGGCACTGTAGAAATTTAACTCTTAAGGTGCATTTTTTTCCTGGAAAATGTACACACTAAAATACATCTTATTAAGGATAGAAGAGAGGAAAAACTGATGATAGAACACTTGTATCACTTACATATCCTATCTGAAAATAGAACCTTGAAATAGCAAATCTTCATCTTAATTGTAGACATGAAAAGAATGGTGTTAAATGTGCAACCCCACTGAGTTGTTCTACTGCAACAACAACAGCTTTTGGGAATAGGTGTGGAAGTTGTTCTAAGTCCTGCCCTCTGCTTAAATTAGAGAAGGAGAATGAGCTAGATAATGTGGAGTGCACTTACAACAAAATGAAAGCATTTTTTAGAACAGGTTAGCAGAGATGTTTTAATCAAAACCTGAAATTACTCAGAATAATACTAAAGAAAAAAAAAAGAAGTTTTATAAAGCATCCTGTACTTCCTCTATTGCAATAAGTTTATTCCTCTGGTTTAGGGGTTCCCTGTAGGTGACTGCAAATGGCTTTTTGCTGTTCTTGTTTAGGAAATCAAGTGTTCAGATTTGTTCTGAGTGTTGTGGGGTGGTTTAGTTTTTTGTTTGCTTGTTTAATGACTACTACATTATGTGAATTTCTTTTAAAAAAAGAAGCATCATACTGGGACTACTCACAATTTAAGTTTAAAGAAAGATTTCAGTTGGTTCTGAAGTATCAAGTAGCATGTTTTATACTTAAGCTTTTGTTGAATTTTCTGGGTTTTTTGTTTGTTTTTTATTGACTGAAGCTAACTGGTACTTCTGCCAGAATATTAAGATAGTTCAGAAAGTTTCAGCACAGGTATTTTTGTCTCAACTGTTTCTCATTCAGTGAATAACCTACTGCTAAATAGTCTCTTGTGGTTTAAGATGGGTAATAGTTCAAGCCTTAATAAAACTGTAAAGCATGTCATATTTGTGTCTCATACCTTGTTTACTTTGCACTTCACTGCTGTAAAACAGTTAGCAGATGGAAGTGAAACACAGAATCCTGTGCAGTGGTGTGAAGCAGAGAAATATGCTGGTTGTATGGTTTTGGGTTTTTCTTTTTTTTTTTTTTTTTAATTTATTTCTTTATTTCAGGGTTTTTTTTTCTAGACAGTAAATCCAGACACTTAAATATGAACTTGTGACCAGATCTCCTTCCATGTCTGGTTGTGATTAGAGTTAAAGATAATTCTTAAAAATGTAAAAGAAAACAGAAGTGTGTTGCTCTTGCAGGAGTTCTGCAAATATATAATTTCATTATTTATATTCTTTGCTAGTGTGATACTGCAAAGCCTGTATTAACTTCGGTATGAAGTCTGTGTTATTAAATGTCCTGTGAAAAGCCTATATTAATGTGTCTTTCTCTAGCCAATTTACATGATGTTCACAATAGTTGGGAGTTAACGATGTACAGGTAAACATTTGTGAAGCTTGGAAACAAAGGTTTTCCATAAATATTACACTCATTTTTTTTATGCTCTGTATCTTTAAGAGGAAATGACTGTGGGTTAAAAGCTTAAAAATTTAAATAGCATTTACTTGCATATATACTGGTAACTAGTATTGTGTTGAGAGAGGTCCTAAGTAACAGATACTTTTCTTCATTGCCTGGAATCTGTAATGAGTCACAGTATTTCTAACATGTCTAAACAAACAGCTTTTATATCAAACAAACCAAACTGCCCAGGAAAGATTGCAATGCTTCTGCCCATTAGTCAGTAGTAGGTATAAAGCTAGATCAGTAATCCTGCTATATAGATATTAGCTGATTTTATATATATATATATCCATAGATATTTTAAAAAAGTAATAGTATTTGTTAGATACTAGATAGTGATGCAACTTTGTGAAAGTAGTTGTGTTGCCATCTCCTGTTCTCTGCTAAAATTTATTTGGTGGTTGGTTGGTTGGATTTTTTTTCAGATAAACAGTACGGGGTTTTTTTATTCATTAAGCTCTTTTTTTTTTCTTATGTTGAGTTCTCTTAGATCTTCTCAGTTTTGAAAAGAAATATTATGAATATTTGAATTTTAACTGTTGGGTTGGGGTTTGTTTTTTTTGGGGGGGAACCACTGTGCTTGTAGACTGTCCATTTCTGATGATCAAGACATGGTTAAAAACAAAGGAGCAGATCTCTTAAGCCTCTGGGAACCTGGGTGAAAAATAGAACACTTATTCAAGTCCAAGAAAATGAAGTTTACTTCATTTGCTGTTATTTAGATCTGTGGGGAAGCAACCTCATTGGAAATCAAATACAACTTGCTGTACACGTGTGCTGTGATGCCTTCATTTCATAGGGTTGTCACAGTTTAGGGTCAGGGCGGCCCCTTAGACTTGTAACAGATGCTCTCTGTTAACACCCCCAACCCAAAGGGGAAGAGAAAGGGAATAAGGGAGAGAGACTTGGCGATTACAAAAGGAAACCAGAACAGCTTCAATGATAATAATAAAATAGAATATGTACAAATATATACAAACCCAGTATGGAACCCAACCCCCCTGATGGTAATTCCATCACCATCACTGACGCTGTGGAGCAGGCACCGGGGGAGTCCCAGACTGGGCCCCGCAGCAGACGGGAGCTGTGTTCAGGAGCTGGATTCTGGTACTGGATTCGGGAACACACTGAATGGGATTGAAGGCAGAATGGACAGAGTCCTCCTTGGGTGCTCCAAGGAAGAAGCTGAAAGAGAACCTGAGCCAAGCCAAGCAAAACTGACAAAGCTGTCCCAAGAGGGGAGAAGAGCCCAGGAAAAAGCCTGTAGACCCTCCAGGTCCCTCAGCTTTATACCAAATATGACGTCTATGGGCTGGAACACCTCTTTGGTCAGTTTGGGGTCACCTGCCCTGTCCGCTTCTCCCTGCAGGTGTGGCCTTTCACTTTCCTGCACCCCCAGTGTGGTACACAAGATCCAGCAGTGGCCTTGGTCTACACACCAATCCTTGGTAATAATTCTAAACGCTGGGCATTGTCACTGCCAGCAGCAGACACTGTCTGAAAACAGGCTGCTAACTTCAGACAGTGCAGTTAGAAGAGACTGAGCTGAAAAGTAAAATGACTGAACAGAATTGTTCTGTTCTCACTCGAACCAGGACAGCTTGGCACACAGCAGAAACACATGGCACCTGCACTTTGCAGGAACACCGTGGCAGCTGTATGAGCATTAAATACGGTGCTTTGTGTGTCTTAGGAGAGGACAGAAAGGACTTCAGAATTTCTTTCTATTAAAAAGGAGCAATCTAGTCAAAAAAGGGAGGATCAAAATTTGAGAGTAACTGAAAGTGATATAGAAAGAAAGGAGCCAAGTGTCACTGTGAACAGTCCGTGCTGAAGGATTTAAACCAGTGATAGAGTATGTGCTGGTGTGCCTGCAAAGTCTCTGAGCGTAAGACATGAGGTGGAACATGGCAATACAGTAAAACTGGGTGACTTGCCCAGTGCTTGTTTTCCAAGCAGAATTGTATAAGGCTCAGCATTCAGTCTCACAAAAGATGACTCGTTACACAAGAGACATGGTGAATTACATATGTATGTGCTCATACATCATCTTTTCCATCCCTGTTTATCTCCTTGCCATCTAGAATGATTGTTAGGGTATTCTCAGCTGCAGAAGTCTTCCAGAAATCATCGGAGAAATAGTCACTCCTGTGAATAATGTACCAAAGAACAACGACCTCCCTCTTTCTGAGACAGCATGCCAAGAACACAATGAAGTACTCAGTGTCTGAAAACATATGTCTTAGTGCTAAATGAGGACATGCACAAGCCACCTGAAATCCTTTGGGTATGTTATTTTAAGACAAACAAGTTGATTCATTTCTGTGAGAAGTTTAAAGCATCCAGGAGATGAGTCGACCAAATTTGCAGATTTCAAGTCCCTTTACAGTCACAGTGAATTACTGTTTTCAAGGATTGCTGGTTTTTTAGGGCTGGAGGCCCTCTGGATGGGACTTGGCCTAATACTCAATATTTATTCATCTGGTGGAAGAGGTGAAAAGTAAGATAATACAATATGATCATGATACTTGTTTAGTCAAGATTAAGAAGGGGATTTGAGAAACTCTGTTACGCCAGTATTACATTGAAAGTTTAATATAGATACTGACCCCTAGGAAGCTTAACTCTGGAAGGTAAGATTTCACCTAATTATTCAAACACTTCTGAAACTTGCTTTAATATTTGGGAGGGCAACCAGAAAATATTTTAGATGCTGGCTAGAGATGGTGGTTAATTTTTTGTTCATACTGATTTAACAATAAAAAGGTGAAACTGAATGGTAGTGCAGACAAAGAAGGAAATATGTTGAAGTAGCTATGAATATAAAAAAAGAAAAAAAGCTCTGAAGGATGAAAAAGAAAAAATTATCAATCCATATTGAGACACCTAAGCTACCAGTTACATTTGTCAAAGACTTCACTCTGGAGTGACTTGAGAAGCACTGAAAAGTTCACGATGGCCAGGGAAGAGTGGCTGACCTCTGATGCATGTGTTGTGCAGCAATTGTCAAGTTGGCAGGAAGAAGGAAGGCTGGTCACAGCTGTTCCTTGGTGGCATTGTGCTGCTGGAGACAGGTAGCAGGAGGCTGCCACTGCCATGCGGTTCAGGGCATACTTCAGGGGCTGCTCAGACCCCCAGGATGAACATCCTGGGACTGCAGTACCAGGGGCTTGCTGTTTGGGCTCATATTTTCAGCTGTAATGCTATCTAGATATTAGTGCTCCTGCAACAGAAAAAGAGAGGTTTACAAGTGACCAACCCCAGAGCAGATGGGTTTGTGTCTGTGGGAGATGAACATACACTCTTAGAAATAAGCCTGTGACGTCAGTTGTGAGGTTTAGCGCTCTTCAGGTCCAGAATGTTATTCTGGAGAAGTTGGCCAAACAGCATCTCATACTGGCCTACTTTTCATCTGCCTGAAGAACTGAGGAGTAGTTGGCGTTCTTTTCTTTATTAACAATTTAAGAACTGGATGACTTTCAAAGTTAACTAAACAAAAATTGAGATAAAATTTTTTTGTGGCACTTTCTGTTAAAGAGGGTTATTGAAACTTCCAAAGTACAAAAGTAATTAGAGTTATTAACATCTGGAAATGACACTAACAGGGGCATATAAGGGGCGTCATCTTGTTCTACTAAGCTGCTCTTGCTTAGTTTCCAAAATATCCCCCTCCCTTAGCAGTACTGTTGTGCAGTTGGCTTCAGGGAGTATCAGAGCTTTCTACATTCCTTGCAAGTATCCAACATTGGACATGATCAGAGGCAAGCTACTGAGAGAGATAGGTCTGTATTTCTAAGACCAGGGATGAGTGAAACAATTTATTTTAATTTTTCAGCCTTCTACTGCCTTGAAAAATCTCACCTGTGAACATGAGCATGCCAAGGTCATTTCTTATTCGTGGTTCTGTCAAGTGAAGAATGGACCTCAGCAAAAGTGCTCTAGCCAGTGAAGCTCAAATTCTGTTCTTGCATAAAATTGCACGTAGTTTAAAGCTGTGTGTATTTGGCGGTTTCTGTAGTCTTGGAAAAGCATCAACTTATTTATTCAATTGGTCCCAAAATGTACTTTCCTCTTGACTTATTTTCTTGTCCCTGTGGAGGTAATTAACTAAGTGTTAGATGAAAAAAGGACAACTGTATGTTTGGAACAGTGCAGTGATAATTCTGACTTTTGCTCTTTAGACACCTCGTTCATCCATAAATCTTTATGCAAAAAAAAAAAAAAAGTGCTTTAGGATTCTGAAATTTAAAAATTGGTTTCTACCAGTAAATCTATCTTGAAAAATAATTACTTTCTTGAAGTGATGCCTCCATTACACTACATAGACTGCAGCATTAATTTAAAATGGAAAAAGGTCATACTGTGGAATCATGTCTTGATGTCTACAAATGTGGTTTATCCAGTTAACATTTAGTTTAACTATTGTGGTGAAAGTCTTTCTATTCCACTCAGGCAACTCTCGGTACTCAAAACCAGATTTTTGTCAGACCTTTAGTATCAGTTTCCCCCATTAAGTCTAAACTTGAGTGATCTGCTTTACTAGTAGCAGAATTATTTATTCCCTTCAGTCTAACTGTAGACATCATCATTTGTGCATTTTCTATAAGACAGTGTTGCAGATGTTGGTATTCAGTGCTGCTATTTTCATATTTAACAAAAAATCATTTATTTAACTTTTTTTAAAATAACTTTTCTGTGTATTAGAAGTTGCCAAAAGTGATCTGTAGTTCTTTCAGAATCTGCCCTGAATTCCTTAAACTTGGAGGTGGAATTTTAACATCTGTATGTCCCAGTATGTTTGCAAATTAATTATCATGGGAGTGAAGGATTGAAGGATAAAATAAAAGAATAAATAAAAATTTCATCCCGTTTTTGTTGAATTAAGTCTTGTGAGTATTTATGCAACTGTTCATTAGATACTCATCAAATCCTGACTTAGAACAAGTTAAATTTCTTTGCTTCCATTTTTGTCTCTGCTATTGGAAAATTGATTAATACAGTGATAAGTTTTTTAATGTCTTGTGTTAATTTATGCCCATTGATTTTAGTACCAATATTGACCTTTAATGTAAACATTCTTTGTGCATTTATAGAGGTGTCCAGTTTTTTTCCAGCTGGTGCAGGAAGCCCATACAGGCCAGGCTTTTCTATTTTCCTTTCCTAACTTAAGGTCTTTGTCCCCCTAAACATTACAGTAGCCACTTTGTGCATGCAGCACAATTTTGAGTTAAACTTCCAGCAATGGGGGTGATTTGACCTGCATGGAGCACTCCGGGAGGAGAAACTATGTATTGAGGCATTTCTGTGGCCCTGTTTTTACTGTAAATATATCACCTGGCACAGATCATACCTGTTTGGGGTTTGGTTTTTTTAACAACGAGGAGGCCTAGACATTGTTTCCTTCTGTTATTTCCCAGTTTTAACTTCCAGTTTACAGCAGATGCTCTTATCCTAGCCTCAGAAGGCATAACTTTGTACATTACACTCTTAAATTTCATTGCACTTATATTAGTTAAATGTTCAAAGCAATCCAGCTATGCCTTCTGCTCTTTCCCTATGTTAACAATGTTTCACAACCTTGTGACAGCACCCATTTGGCACCGTTTAGTACCAAAATTTGTCCTATCAATGTGTACATGTGCACAAAAGCACACTCTTGTTTTACCTTTTTATATGCTGATAATTCTTTATTGCCTGTTACCTGCCATCTACTTTTGGAAGTTTCTTAGATATCTTACAATCCTTCTAGTCTTTTCCTGCTTTCATATGGTTATAGCATAGTTAATGCTATGCTAAACCCATGTGCATTATAATTAATTCATTAATTGGTTAAATGTATCAGTTTGACATTATATTATTTGATGAAGTTACTTTGCATTTTATCCCACTTTTCTGGACATTTGTCCTGAAGCTTTTTATACTCCTGACAACAGACTAACAAGGTAGCTAATTTTCACAATTTCTTAGACATAATTTTTTTTTTTTTCCTAGTTTAGCCTAGTCCCTATTATTTCTTCCTTTTTATCCTGTTTACCAGCTTGATAAAATACAGAGCTGCTTCATCACACTGACTTCCAGTGTTTCCTGGATGGAACTGGCTCTTCATTAGTGAGACTGGTACCTAGTTCATCATATTTCTGTTACTTCTGTAATATCCAGTGTCATTCCCTACACTTTATTTTCATTCTTTTGCCCAGGATTCTTGCAGGTGCACAAATACTTTGATTGTTCCCAACTAACCATTCACGGTTTCTTAGCTGAATTAATTCCTGCACTACCTACATCATCAGTCTATCAGCATTACTGTTTTCCTGCCCTGCTCTTCATCCTCCTGTATTTTGTTAACTTCTGAGTTTTGCTGTGAGACTTCACCACCTACTCATTTTATCCTCTCTGCTGTACTTGGGAAGAGACATGAAACTTTGAAACATTTTTTTTAATGTTGCTTTCAGTAGATTTTCTTCTTTTTTTTTTTTTTTTTTATTGAGTCCTGTATTGGGATTTAATGTCTGACAGAGTTTGGGATAAATTTACTTATTTCACACGTTATCCATGATAACTGTGAATGGAAAAGGTTACTTCCCAGACAGTACGGGATTCCTGGTGACACTGGTGTTTGTGCAAAAGGATTTTCAGTACTTTTAAATCTCTTAAGAGTGGTTGAGGTCCTTCCTCCCACATCCAGGAATTAGAAAATGATCAAGTGCTTTCTCAGATCAGTCTGCAGATCAGACTTTCGTGCCCACACAGACATCTGGCTATGCATAAGTGTAGAGTTTGGAACAGAGTATGACTGTGATGGAGCAGGAAGAGAAGTGAGCAGGACAGGACTCTTACGGTACAGGCCTTCCTGCCACTAGTTGCCATCTTCTGCCTATAAATCTCTGGATTTGCTTTAGAAGAAAAAAATGACAGTTGAAATATGATTATGTTGTTGGCGTCTATCTCATCTTGATTTCATAGGACCTGTCTGCCACATTGCCACACAAAAGGACCTGAAATGGCGGAGGGACTTCAAACAAATGAAAGTCTGGTAGGGCTGGGATTAGATTAAATTTAATCTGTTGTGCTAAAATCTCCTTCTGTGAGTGAGCAGCAGGGAAGGTGGTGTGAGAATTTAAGCCTCAGGAAAAGTAATTTAATTGCTGATTACTACCAATTACTTTCCCAAATTCCTTTCCTCATCTACTAGAACAGTTTTATTTATCAGCCAATTATCTAGGGAGATTTCTGACTTGAAATTGGCCGGAACTCTTGAACCCTGGATGTGCCTGGTTCCATAGATCCTGTAAATATCGCAGATGGGATGCTGAACTCTTTAATGCCAGTGAAAGTTTTCTTAATGACTTGCTACAGTCACAATTTCACTTATGTTTACATATGTGTTGGACTTTCTTTTGGTGATACTCTGAGGGTGGGAAAGAATTAAATGGTTTATCTAAAATGGTGCTGAATGAATCTCAGACTGATCCAGTGCTGCATCCGGGTTCACTTTTACAAGGGACAGTGGAACAAAACTCTTGAAAATTTATTTTTTTTTTAATTGAAATCAGAAGTCTTGAAAGCCCTCCCATCTTATTGTTTCATATGAGAGAAAAGCTGGCAACTTATGTTTTTTCAATTGAAGCAAGTTACCAGACTTTGAATATGCTACGATACGTCAGGACTGCTATAGGTAATAATGCAGTCATTATCAAAGGTATGCTGCAGGGCATCGTGGACTGACGTTTTCAAATCACCGTGTAAATCTGCCTGACACAGCTTTAAAAGAAATAAAACAAGACTGAAAGTTCCAGTGTTTAGTCTGAAAACACACATGGCTGTGGTTGCTATTTTAGCCTACGTGGGCTAACCGTGGAAGCCTTTTGTCAGCTCTCCGGCCTACTGAGTGGTGTCAGCTTGATTTGTGTGTTAATTTGCTGACTTTTTGGTTTGATGCTTTCCATTAAAATTCATATAAAGAGCCTGTGTATTTTTGCTTTCTTTATCAAGTCTCTCTAATCTAAATGCTTTTCCAAAGATTGCCCTTGGTATCACTGAAACTAAGAGAAAGTGCTTTCAGCATTTATTCGCTATTGGAATAATTTATTTGCCATTTATATGATACTGAAAGGAGGGAGGCAAAGGGAGAGCCTTTTAAAAGGATGATATAACCAAACCCAGAGAAGAAACACAGTGACAGTCTCACGAGTTCTTTCCCTTATGGAAAAATACTGAATAAAATGGTCAGTGTTGTAAGTCATGGACTGCCTAACATCAGCTCAGCGTAGTGCCTTTCTGGCACCAAAGCTTGTCCTGTTCAAGTTTAAGGATCCTCCTCCCTCCCTCTCACATGTCCCTGCTCTTTAGGTCTGGTTTGCTTGAGGAAGATGACACATTTACTGGCAGAGACTGCCAGGAGCCAGGAAGCCATCCTGCACTGGATCTCAGTCCAGACTTGTAATTAGAATGGTGTTTTGACACCATTTTCCCTTGTGTGTTGATGACATGTCTGATTGCCTGTGATGATTTTCATGGGGCAGATGAGGTACTATGGACCTTCCTCCCTGGAGCAGATCACTTCTGAAATATAAATTAATTGAGCAGCTTAGGTGGCACTTCAGTGTTGGATGGAATAACTGCTAATTCTGTAGTGGTTTTGTGACCTGAATGACTCCCCTCATGCTCTTTTATTAAGGAGAGATCTACAGGCCAAGGTACGGGCACCAGAGTGGGATTTTTTCAAATAATGGGTGAAATCATGCAAGGCTCACTGCATCTCAGAAACTGAAGACTCACACTTTGGAAGTGTTCCGTCCAAGAATAGCTCTAGAAAATCAAGTTCCTTGAATCGCTAGCTATTATATCTATTTTTTTTTGAGTCAACATTGATCAAAAAAGCACCTTTAGGAAGCGGCTGGAGGGTATAAATTACCATTGGACTTCTGATAAAAATAGACAGATCAACTGTTATTTATAAGTAGTCAAGTATTACTTCCCTAGCTTAAATGAATTATAGAATCATAGAAAGATTTGGTTGGAAGGGAACTTAAAGGTTATCTAGTTCAACTCCATGGACACCTGTTCATGGTCCTCCAATGTCCATGGGCAGGGACACCTTCTACTAGATCACACTGCTCAAAGCCCCATCCAGCCTGGCCTTGAACACTTCCAGGAAGGGGGTGTCTGCAACTTTTCTGGGCAACATGTTGTGCTTCACCACCCTCACAGTAAAGAATGTCCCTCTATGTCCGAAAAGAAAAAAATGGTAGTACCCCTAATGTCAGCATCTGTTGCGAATTGTTAAATACCTGCCATACCATATATACCTTAAGCCACTATTCATGGATAAAGTAAGTCTTTGTCCTTACCTGTTGCTGCAGCTTGAAGTTCCCAGGGATTGCAGTGAAACTAGGATCAGGCCCATAGCGGAGGGACCCTATAAAGTTCTCTATAGACCATCCACTATCATTTAAAAAATATAGTTTTGTGTTTGCCACCACTGAATGCTGTGTCCTTTTTCCCTTTCCACAGGCAGAGTCACCCCAGAACAGCTCAGCTCATACATTCAGCTTTTCAGAAATAATCTCAAAGCTTTGGAGAACCATTGCGGTCTTCTACAGCTTGTGCAGGCCACGGTCCAGACTTTGAAACACCCCCAGACATCCAAATGGGACAACTTCCTTGCCTTTGAGAGATTACTTCTGCAGGTACATATTATGTGAATATATTTGACCAAACTAAAATTTGGGTGGGTTTTTTTATTTTTTATTTATTTTTGTGTGTGTGTGTGTGTGTTGTTTTGGGGTTTTTTTTGCCTTTTTTTTTTTTGTTTTTAATTCCCATTGAATTCTGTAGCTTGTATTTTTTATGAAGAAGTGTGTTGAACATCTTGCTAAAAAGTGTTCTTACAAAGGAAACCTACATAGTTCATATTTTATAGTTTTATCTAAGAATAATTTTATAAACAAAAGGGTAGACATTAAAGGTGAAGTACATGAATAATCTGAATTGGTGATGGTTTTACATTTATGTGAAATTTCAAGATTTTACAACTTTTAGCATTGGATTATTACTAAGATTATTATCACTGCCAGCCTGATAATGCTTCTTGAGGTAACATGATGAAGTAACTGTGGAGAGGACTTTGTTACTGTGTGAGTATAAAATCTGTGTAATTTACTGAGCAGGTGAAAGATAGTAGGAAAGTACATGCACTGAGAGAGTGGGTTTCTTTTGCTCATAATTGTCATCTACCCTCAGCTTTTCCCCCTGCCACATTTGTTATAGCTTTCTATTGGTGACCACAGTATTATTTACATACCATTTTGTATCACTGTTGGATTTCTCTCAGGAAATTAAGAATCGGTGGTATATTGAACTTTATCCTACTAACCTTTGGAGATGTTCCAAGCATAGGAATCTAAGAACCTAATAGAGTTAATTTCTGCTGAAATTCAGGAAAAGCTCCAAATGTACCACCCTATGCTGTCTCTTCTGTCATAGTGTTGTTGTAGAGGAACTGTCTTCTGAAGTCCTAGTAAGAGGCAAGTTTTCATGAGCTAATTTCTGATGAAGTCAGAGTGAGCCTTAAATGAGCGAAGGATATAGTGTGCATCTTAACTAAAACCAGATACTTCTGCAAAAACTAGCTGTCTTTGTTTAGATGTCCAAAACAAATGAACAACCTGACTCTCACCATAATCTTTGACAGAAGAATATAATCCCTGGTCCTTTGAGAAGATTCAGACCAAGCAGGCAATGAATTTCTGCAACATTTTGGGGCAAAAAAAAAAAAAGCAGAACTTAAATAGTAGCAACCTTTTGTCTACATTAATTAAAAAACCCACTCTCTTTTAGCACAATTGTAATATTTTTAATAATATAGGCAGCATTCTTTCTCTAGTTAAGAAACAAACACATCTCAGGTAAAATAACTCATTCAGTCCTTCTTTGGTTTGTCTGGACTGTAGAGCATGGAACTGACAGTTCATAGTCCCCCTCTCTCTCCTGCAGTGACTCATGTCACATAGCTCTTCTCAGAAGCTGGCTAAGCTCCATCTTAAAACCAGTTCAGCTTCAGAATCAAAATAAAGCTGCAAGCTCAGCATTGTTTTCACAACAACAGACAGCTGCCGGTATAAAAGCCATGCCATAAATCATCAGGGAGTGGAAAAACAGAGGTAAGAAACAACCAAACTACATATTTCATAAAAAAGAAATGTGCAACAAGCACTCTCATAATCATAGGTGGCTTTAGATTATACCCACTGCCTTCCACCCATCATATTAAGGTAAAATGTGTTAGCCAAAGCAAACTTTCTAGGCTAACATTTGTAACTGTGCCTTAAGCACATACTCATTTTCCATAGTTCAAACACCAATTATTTTGAATTGCACCATCTGTACAGAGTGTATCCTTTTACTGACTCTATTTTGAAGACAGAGTCTGACATGCATTATCTGCTTCTGAGCACATGGCCTGTCTCTGATCTGTTGACAGGGTTTTGTAGGAATAGCAAAATATTAAGAGCCCCAGAAGACATCTGAGAGACTTTTATTTTAAAAAGTCAGCTAGGACATTACACTGTGAATGGTTAGTACATAGCACTCTGCACTAAATTTGATGCCGTGGTAGTTTATTCCAAGAGTACTGCTGAGCAATTCTTTAGCATAATTATTATGTTTGAGATACTTAAAAATAATAAATCTTTAAAAGTCCTCAAGAAAAAGTAATTGTTTCAACATGAAAGTAGTATTGTTACTGTTGTGTTATTGGAACCACATAGAAGACAACTGTTTATGACAGATCTACGGGGAGTAATAATATTAGACTCAGACAATGCAGGAATTCTAGATTTTTCACTGATGGATGCATGTCAGACTCCAGCTGATGCCAAAGAAGATAACCCAGTATAAACATCTGGTGTTAGAATGCTCAGATTTCCCCCTAAAATAAATCTTCACAGTTTTGGAGTTTTTCTCATTACTGGATCTCTCTGATGGGTCTCATGATTCTCTGCTCAGTCTACTTTGTGCTTTTCAGAAAAAACACACTGTTGACATGAACACTTTAGTATAACTCTTACACTGTGAATAACCTCTTCCATTTCATTTTTTCTCTTTACTCCTTGATTCACTCCTTTTAGTTGATGTTGCAGGTACTCTGTTCTAAAAATGGCCTGGTAGAGGTAGAAAGCAGCCTACTTCCACTACTTTATCATAATTAAAGATCTATAACTATATTTTTCAGGCCTATGTTGTCTCAGTAAGTTTTTTTACATCTCCAGCAAGGAAATGTGGTTTTGACTAAAAGTCTGCTGAAAGTTGGTGCAGCTGCACGCTCACTAGAGTTGTCCTCTCCTTAACGGGGGTGAATGAATGGTCTGAGAGCAAAATTGAATTCTGATGGGATCATGGCCTTGACCTTGAAGGAAAAAGGATTGTGTGCTGGGTTAACAGTCCCAAGTTTTCTCTGTGTTCTGCTGTTCTACCTCTGCACATAATGGAGTTTTTACGACCCCGAAGTTTTAAATGCTTTGTGAATTGAAACAGTATAGCCTACTTACCAAGGAAGTATCCCACCCCATCTTTTTTTCTTTCTCTTGTGGTCTTCTTTCTATTTTTTCAAATTCTGACCATCCATAAAACTGAAGGGGAACACAAACTAAATGCTGCACCAAGCTGTGGACAACTCCCCAGTATCCTCATGGTACTGCCTTATTTACCTTCAAGGGAGGATTAAAAATTTAGGGAAATAACAGAAAGTGAGAAAGTGTATTGTCACTGCATTCTTTTCAGCTCTGTTTAGCTATATCCCCTGTTCTCAAATGTATGACTTTCATGGAGGTTCATTAAGCAGTAGAGGCCTATGAAATCAAGTCTTACTAAAAAAAATCTCCAACAAAGCAAACCTCAAAACCCACAACACATTCAGTTTCATTTTATGGATGAAAAAGTAAACTGTGCACTATATTGGTTTGTTTGGCTATAATGATGCTTTATGATAATGTAAGCTTTATGATGCTTACTCAGCTCAAAATCTTTTCAACTTTCGCCTGTTTGAATTGTCTGACTTCTGAGACTTAAAGCCCCTTGAACTGGGACAAAGTCTCCTTTGAGCTTTGATTCCTCTCATATCATGCACTATCTATGAGTCAAGTGCCTTGCTGATTGGGCCAGTGCTCCCACACATAGAACCTCCCAGCTATGGCATCAGAAATCAAGTTTCTAGCAGATATGGAGGACAGCTGTTCAACTGATACACCACCACCTCACACACATTGTCCCTATTGCTCTTGGATTTGAGCTTTTCATCAGCCTACCTTGCTCAATAGTGTGTTACTTCTATACTTCTAGTCTCTGCTGAGAACATACAGATAGGCAATGTGTGTCATCTTGACTGCTTAGAAAAACAAATACAGTGTTGTAATGCCAATTAGGAAGCAAAGAGAGATCTTACAAGATGGGCTGCCATCTACCTATAAATCAAAGTTGTCATTACGTATGAATTCAATATAGAATATGTCATGTATTTATCAAAGTCATTACTTCCTAAAGTTAACTCATTTGTTTTCAAAGGATGACTTGGTCATCTTTTAAATTTTACAGTTTATTTTCCATTCTTCTTTTTTCAGAGCTTTGATGTCATAGGAAAGACACCACTGTAATTTTAGCAAAGGTATCTGGAGTTTTTAGTGGCTCTAATATAAGTAGGTCAGGTGCTGTGTTGGTGGAAGCTATGTATACATACTTACATGTAAAGCTTCTGACAGTATAGTATTTTCATGTTTAAATTCTGAAATAAAAATTGGTCATATTTTATTTCTATTTTCTCATCTTAGTGCTATAAAATTTGGCAAAAGACAGATTTTTTTTTTTTGTCCTTAGTGTCTTGAGAAACAGAAAATACAGACATGTCTTTAAGAGAAACAGAAGCTTACTGCCAGATGGTCATTCCAATGTTTTTATTTTTCTGTTGGCAGAAAGTGGTTATGAGATTAATAAAATTACATCATTCTTTCTCCTATGAATATTAGAGTTGCAAACTCACAAAAACAAAAAGTGGAAAAACTGCAATATGGCTGAGTTGCATTGTAGTTAATGTTTCAGTAGCAAAATCTACTAGCTAGAGTTCTAGTGACCATTCCATCCTGTGCCATGAAAATCTATTGTTTTTACAAATGCAGGGTACACAATGCTTATTATTTTAATCAAGGATAACCTTATTATTTACTTGTATCTTTGGCCATCGCAGAATGTGTTAGGCATTGTTCACATACACACGCCTGAACAGGACCCCTTCAATAAATTAGGACACTGTGAGACACCAGCTTGCAGACATTTCCTCCCAAAACTCACTGTAGTTTCCAGAACTTTTCTACAATGTATGCTAGTTACTAGGTGACATTTATTGACTTTAACTGGTATAGACCAAAAGCTTAAGCGTGACTTCAGGACTGCCAAAGCACGCAGTTTGATACAATGCAGTGAGGAAGGAATTAGAAAAGCTTTTGGAGTAGTTCCTCTTGCTCTGCAAGAATAATTAATAATTCTGCTGTAGTGAGACCTTTATTTCCACATAGAATAGATTATGACCAGCAGCATTCCTTGTTATTATTATTTATATTGCTTCAGTCTACACATAATTTACAGCTATGTAGCTCAGTGCAATAAAGTGTGGTTTTGGTGGCTTACAGTGTTGATCAATAAATTCTAGGGTGCATAAAGAAAAGTGTGTCCAGCAGGTGCAGGGAGGTTCTCCTCCTCCTCTACTCTGCATTCGTGAGACCACATGTGGAGTAATATGTTCAGTTGTGGTCTCCCCAGTTCAAGGACAGGGAAGTACTAGAAAGAGTCCAACAGAGAGCTATGAAGATGATGAAGGGACTGGAACATGTCTATTATGAGGAAAGGCTGAGACACCTGGGGCTGTTTAGCCTGGAGAAGAGAAGACTGAGAGTCGATCTTATGAATGTTTACAAATATCAGCAGGGTGGGTGTTAAGTAGAAGGGGCCAGTCTCTTTTCAGTTGTGCCCTGTGATATGACAAGAGGTAACAGTTGCAAGCTGAAATACAGGAAGTTTCCCCTCAACACGAGGGAAAACTTACTCAGCATGAGAGTGACAGAGCCCTGGAACAGGCTGCCCAGAGAGGTTGTGGAGTCTCTGTCTCTGGAGACTTTCAAAACTCGCCTGGATCTGTTCTTGTGTGGCCTGCCCTGGGTGTTCCTGCACTGGCAGGGGGTTGGACTCGATAATCTCAAAGGTCCCTTCCAAACCCTATAATTCTATGATTCTATGAGATACAGCAACAGTATTTGGAAAAAGACCCATTATGTTAGCTGCCTGTAATTAGAAGTGTTGTATTTAAAAAATAAATCTTGAACTTAGATCAGTTGCTTTTCAACATAAAGTTACATGTGGAATTAATTGTCTCGGTGGGAGTCTTGCATGATACCATGTTGATTGAAAAGGTATTTTTAAGTGGAATTTGGTACCTTTTAGAAGAGATTTCCATTTGGACATTGATAAGCATTCTGTTTTACACAGCTAGAGAATCACATGTAATTTGTTAATGATTTCTGAAGAGAAAATAGTTTCACAGCTATAATTTGCTTAAGCTTCCAAATTATTTACAGTAAATTCTTACTTAACCATCTGTTTGTTACTCTTGCTCCATTTAAACTGCGAGTTGTTTCCATTTGGATTCTGCCTTTATATATGTGATATTTCTAACTTTGCCAGTATCTATTTTATATAAAATTTATGTTAAGTTCCACATCTTTGCTTAAAAACTGGTGTATACAAGCACTGAAATAGTGTTGTTTCTTGTCATCTGATTCACATGGGATCAGTTAATTTCTTTTCCTTACTCAATGCCTCTTACGTTCATGATACCTTGTTTTAACAAAAATACAGTTCTGTTTATGTGTTTTCTATACATTTCTATAAGACAGAGCCTTAAACGGCTGGAGACCTACCAGTGTTACAGCAATACAGGTAAAACGGTGGCCTAAATTTGTGGAAGTGATAAGGTGTTTTGAGTGTGTTTGGTTTTGTGCACTGCCCATGATACTCCATGGAAGAGGAGCTTTGTTGGTTACAATTCATACTCTTATGTTCTCAGGGAGATCAGTTATGAAGCAGTTCCCAGGTTTGACATGCCAGTATTAAGACATTCCGACTAGTTTTGGTCAGAAAGAAAGAAATGTGTGTGTGTGTATATATATATATAAAAATTCTTCTATTCTATATTTATATATGTAATTCTTCTAGTCTAATTTTCTGTGAGTAGAATGCTATTGTCAGACTACTTTGAAAGCAAAATAAAATGCAGGTAGAGATTGTTTTGACATTGTTTTATCATTAAATAAATCCTTTGAGAGTGAACAGAAGGTATTTCTACTGACAATTTATTAATAAGCTGAAAGAAAACTGTTAAGTTTTTCTAACTGGCTGACAAGGGGTTAAAATATCTTAAATGTGGTTACCATATCGCATGGGAGTTAAGACTATTTTTCTGTATTCTTGTCAAAGAAATGTGTTAGTGTTTGGTCTGAAAAAATTGCAAAATATTGCCATTGTGGCTCTCATTTAAAAAGCTAAGAAATCCCTTCCTCACCTTCTGAAAAAGCTAATATTTTGTTATGTAGTTAAGGGTCATGTAGAGCCTCTAAAATGAGCAGTTAATGAAGAAATGGCTCTCTTAAGTGAACAAATGTCCACATCAATAAAACTTAAAAAGCCTTGTGGGAAGAAGATACTAAACATATTAAGTCAATGGGAACTGTTAAATTAATGTTGTATGTACAAAACCAATATACTTACTGTAAAATAAAAGAATCTCAATGTATAAATGATTGTAATGGGAGCCAGCTCTTCAGGGGCAGGAGAAGCAAAATAACACTACGTCTCCCTCTACATAGGCACACATTATTTTATTAGAAGCTTAAACAATTGATAGCTTTTTTTTGCCATTTTTCTTTTGAGGTGATGCATGATGAGATTACATGGCAGTTGATACCTTGTTAGCCCATGTTTCAGGAGGGCAGCCTGATTCTCAGTTTCATATGAACTCTCATCACCAGCGATAGCCAGAGACCTTCAGCAGCCTGGGGAATCCCGGTGCTGAGCTACGGCTCTGCCTATCACTTGCCATTCTTTCCCCTCTGTGACTTTTTTTCTTAAACTGCAATATTAACTGCTTACTTGCCGTGGAAGATAACATTAGCTGGGCTGAAAGGCAGAACCCTCACCCAATGTACATGGAGGAGATGTGGAGAGGCACAATGTTCACAATATGGAATGAGTTGCTATTTACCCTTAAACAGATGATTGTGCTCCAAGAGGCAAAACTTCTGTCACGTGTACTCCCAGCAAGCCCTTGCTTTGCTGTATGCATCTCTCCTGCTATTGACAGAGAGTAGCACACTGTCTGATTTACATTAGTGGCAGGATCTGCTTTCCAGTGTCTATTTCTTAAGGAGATTCTTGCCACCCTCACCGAAAAAATTATTATCTTACTTCTTTCTGTTATTACTTGCACAGGACAGGCTGGGTCATACGTGAAACTTTTTGTTTTTTTAAATTTTCCAAAAACATGAGAAATGTCTCCCATGAACTGGACAAATTTGTTGCTTTATTAATCTGCAGAAAAATGGCATGCACTAGTTTGGATCTAACGCAGTGGATGGTTCAAGCACTCTTGGCAAAAACATTTTATAATATATTTGTAGGGGCAGAGACCTATAAGCAGTGCTTTTTTAGGTATTGTTTCTGTGGTCACAGGTAAGCAGTGCAAGTGTGCAGATTCCCTTAGTCCAACTTTCTGCCTTTTAACAACAGAAAGCCCATTAGCCTTTTGCCCATTCATCAGCCTTCTAATGGACAAGTTAATTGGCAAAATTTTGCTGAGTACTGAATCAAGTATGTGTTGTGGTGTTTAGTCTCTGCTAATAAGCTCATTAATTTGCTGTTGTTACTGGACAGGCAAATCTGTTCAATTTGTTCATTATGATACCAGTCTTTTTGTGATAAAAAGACTTGTTTGGTGGTGGTTTTTTTTTTTTGTTGTTGTTGTTGTTGTTTGTTTTGGCTTGGTTTTTTGTTGGTTTTTTTTTTTTATGCTTTCAGTCAAGATTGTTCACTCAGCTTGTCATAGTCTAGGTTAGAAAAGCAGAGACTTTCAAGACAGTATGTAGGGTATCTTAGCTAATACTCCTGACTGGATTTTGCCCCTGCTATAGGTTTGGAGCAGGACTACATTTGCTTTCGGGTTTTGTCTGCTTTCACTAATTGTATTATACGTAGTCTTTAGAGAAAAGTGCATTGGCCTTATTTTTTGAGTCCATATGTTGTCCCTAGGTAAGATTCCAGGTACTGTTATAATAATAATAATAATGAAAACAACACCACAGAGCACAGCATCTACTGAGAGCTTTACACATAGGAAATGCTTATCATAGTGGTTGTTAGCTCAAAGGCAGTAAATCACCAATCAAATATCTTATCTGCAAACCAGTTTGATAGTGCCAGCATATATATTTGGATTTGAGTATGATTATATTAGTCTGTCAGCTTAGATTTCCTCATTTTTTGGAGTATATACTTGATTATTTCCTACAGACTGGCAAGGAGAAAGCAGAGAATCAACACAACTGGAAATTAATGAAAACTTTACTGTGGCTGATATCCAAAATTAACAGTGGGGCTGCCACATTGCATTCCCTCTGTCTCCCCACCTTAATGAGTTGCATATTTACCTTTCCACTGGCCCACACACTTCTTTGGATCACAGACATATCTGGGCACAGGGTACATACACAGACATACAGGTGCATGCTGAACTGCTTTTCCCACAGTCTGTGTTGTCTGGGCATTAGTGAGCCCCAGCCTGGAAAGCAGATAGGCCCATTGGCACAGTACCGATCCCTAGCTGTAAGCCTAACCTCTCTGTGTGGCTTGTGTCTCACAGGATATGCTACAGGATTTTTGCCCCAGCAAAAAAATAAACTTTGATGAGTCTTGACCTGCTTGTGCAAACACGTATTTATGGCTGCTGCCTTCAAATTGCAGCTTTTGCCTGTGCATCATCAGTTCTTGGTCATGAAACTCCTGGAAGGCACAGTTGCGCTCAGACTCTGAGGCCAGTATTTTTCCCTGAAGCATTATTTTCAGTAGGGAAGTAAGTATATTCTTAATTTGATTTTGCTTATTTGATGGAAAACAAAGTGATACTAGTTTTCTGGGTTGTCAGGCCAGCCATGATCAGGGTGGTCTAGGACTTAACTACTTGGCCTAACTTAACATTTTATCTTTTACCTGGTGAAACTGAACCATCAGTGAGTTAGAAAAATTGCAGAACTGTTGTTGTTGGCCATGTTTTCGATGAAAACCTCCATCCCCAAAGGCAGCTACACAGAGAGACAGTACTACACAACAAGGTGCTTGCAGCTCAGTTTTGCTATGGACCCATGGTAGATTTTTGTTCATTATAAATTATGATATTGTTTGCAGATGTAGAGACTTGATATAATTTGCTGATTTCCAGCAAAGAAGGCAGGCTCAGCTCTCCTTCTCTAGGTTAGAAAGGCAGGCCTTATTTGAAGGCAATACACTGACTCAACAAGCAAAGTCTTAGTGGAATTTTATCTCTGCAGTAGGTCACAAAGAATCATTTTAAAAATCAAATCTGGCTTGTCAGAGTACTTGCCTGTGTAGTACTTACTGCCTTGCATCCTCTTGGAGATAACTAGTTACCTCTGCTTAAAGAAAGTTGTAACCCTAACTCTTCCCTCTTGAAGAGGTGTAAAATATTAGGATTTAATCAAAGTGGTTACTACTACCTCTGCTCTCTGACAGGTATGTGTAACAGATAAATCCTAGCAGGTGATTCCCACACATTCCTAAGATTTCTTGAAAAATGGAGAGAGATTTCTTCTAAGGGTCATCTTTCTTTAAATTTTCCCTAGTCCATGTCTCTTCACCTAAGTTACCTTCTATTGCCATAAGGTTTCTCGAGGGACTTTTTTGATCTAAGAAGACCCCGCTTTGGAAGCCCACTTGTTTCACCCCATTGCACCATCTTTGTGTGCAGGATCATTGAAATCGGTGTAACGTTGACCTGACAAAAGTGGATTTATGCTGGATGCTGCTTGCTGGCTCTGATGTTCCCAACTTGGTTCAGAGCAACGTGAAAGCTGATACAAAACACATTAGTGTAACAAGACAGCTTCCTTCTCATTTGCCCCCCACCTCCCCACAAAAAGTAAAAGGAAATACTTGCTCCATACCTAGAAATGACCTGCATTTACCCAGTCTGAGACTTCTGTAGCATTGTTTTCTCTGTGTTTACTCTTTCGTGTATTCTGTAAGAATGCTTTGCTAATTAAAAATGTAGTAGGCATGGGAGAAAAAATGAAATTTCTTCTTGGATGTTCCCCCTGCACCACCCCATCCCAGGGCGCGTGCTTTTGTGTGGTTTCAAACAAATAGCATACTGTTTTGTGTTTCTTCCTGTAATTCAAGTAGTCATCCTGCCTGCAGAAATGAAGGGTACCAAACACACATCAAACTTGTATTTTCTAATGAAATGACAGCCCTTTTGTGCAGCTGCGTCTAACAAGGCATGAATACACTTATCTGCTATTTACCTCCTCACACTCTGTTTGTCTGAAGTTCAGAAAAGCTGTCTGAGTTCAGAAAAGCTGTACAGTCATATTAGGCAATTCAGTATAAAAATCTAACTTGGACTATTGATAGGAAGTATTTCATAATTTAGTAGCAGGTTAAAACATATGGTTGTAGTTACAATAAATGGCTTAGTCCATAAACAGCTGTCACTGAGCACAACTGTCAGGTTAATGTAGTTTTTTTTTCTTCAAGAGAGTAAAATGTAGGTAACGGATAAGTAGTAAACAATAGTCTGTGTCTCTGCCTGAGGAGAAGTTTCAAATTCTTTTTAACGAGGGCATTTGTAAGAGAAGAAAAAGTAATGTGCCAGAGATGAGAAACTCTCCAAATATGACTTAATTCTGTCCATCAGTTCCTCTTCTAGGATTTCTTCCCTACCCATCCCCAGGTCTAGGGGAAGTGAAATAGCTGCGAAGTTGTAGGCAGCAAAGGATTCAGACTTAGTCCATAGTTTCATCTGACTTGCCCTTGCATAGTAGTGCTGCCTCTCCTGAATGGAGCAGAAGGGTTCTTCTCCAGCAGAAATAAGACACAGTTTTTAAAAATGTCTCCAGTTTTCTCTGAAACACAGGAACAATGATAGCACAGTTAAATCTGGAAAGATATAGGCACTGTATTAAGTGAGGCTATCAAATGCTATAGCTATTAAATGTATCTGCTCAGAATATTGTTTTTAAGTCATCAGTAGGATCAGTGTGGTTAATGTAAAGATTCCTCAAGAGACACTGGCATGGGTTGTCCTGATTTTTGCTGGGATAAAGTTAATTTTCTTCCTGGTAGCTGCTAGAGTGTTGTGGTTTTGATTTAGGATAAGAACAGCGTTGATAACACACCGATGCTTTTGGTTGTTGCCAAGTAGTGTTTATGCTAAGTCAAGAACTTCCCATGCCCTGCCAGCAAGATGGCTGGAGAGGCACAAGAAGTTGGGAGGGGACACAGCCAGTACAGCTGACCAAAACTGGACAAAGGAATATTCCATATTGTATGACACCATGCTCAATGTATAAACTGGGGGGAAAGTTGGCTGGGGACTACTGCGCAGTAACTGACTGGGCACTGCGGATTGGATGGGGCCTTGAACAACCTGGATCTAGTGAGAGGTGTCCCTGCCGTGGCAGGGGGGGTGGAACTAGATGATCTTTAAGGTCCCTTCCAACCCAAACTATTCTATGATTCTCTGTTTAGTCAGTGAGTGGTGACCAATTGGATTGTGCATCACTTGTTTTGTATAGTCCTAATTCTTTATTATAATTATTATTTGTAGTAGTAGTGGTATTGTCACCATTATAATTACCATTATTACTATTTTATTACTTTTCCATCAAACTGTCTTTATCTCAACTCAATGAGTTTTTCTTTTTTTCCCAATTCTTTCCCCATCCCCCTGGGAGGGGAGTGAGCGAGTGGCTGTGTGGTACTTATCTGTCAGCTGGGATTAAACCATGACAGAGTCTTCAACTACATTTTTTATTAAATGGCTACAGTGTCCTCGGTGACCAGGCTTTCTCACTGGCTTGATGTGTTCTGGTTCTGTTTGGTTTTGAAAGAATGTTTAAAAAAAAAAAATCATTCTTATATCTGTTTTAACAGATACAGTTAGGAGAAAAGTCTGAAAGTCTCTAATTGCAGGGAAATAAAAAAAAAAGGTATCATGAACCACTACCTAAAGTTCATTACCTGTCATGGACAGTAGCCTCAGCTAAGTGTAAGTCTTCTGATTGTCACATATGATGCATAAGAATACATTTTAAAATACATGTTCTTGTACCACAAGCCATGTGAAAAGCTTTCATAGCCTTCTCATTTGTCTTAACTGAATTATCCTGACTCCCTTCTGCGTAGGTTTTCTCCCAGATTGTAGGTGGATTTTCCATCCAGGTTATTTAATTTCTGAAATTACTCAAAAATACTTGGTATACAAGGAGTCAATACATAGCACTCAGGTACCCTGAATTCCATAGTAGTTCTGTAGAGAAACTTCAGAACAACTCAGGTAGCACCTTCTGCATCCTTTAATCTACTTTTTCTCCAAGCTTGTCTTGGTGAGAGTTTAGCTTTTTCCAGAATTACTGGAAAGGTGATGCTTCTTTGTACTCGGCATTGGTGAGGCCACACCTCAAGTACTGTGTCCAGTTTTGGGCACCTCAGTCTCAATACAGAAGGACATCAATGTGCTAGAGCAGGTCCAGAGAAGAGCATCTAAGCTGCTGAAGGGCCTGGAGAAAAAGTCTTATGAGAGGCGGCTGAGGGAATTCAGGCTATTTAGTCTGAAGAAAAGGAGGCTCAGGGGAGGTCTTACTTCTCTCTACAACTACTTGAAAGGATGTTATAGAGAGGTGGGTCCCGGCCTCTTCTCGCAAGTAAGAAGCAATAGTACAAAAGGAAATGGCCTCAAGTTGTACCAGGGGACATTTAGGTTGGATATTGTGAAAAATGTCTTTCCTGAAAGGGTTATTAAGCACTGGAACAGGCTGCCCAAGGAAGGGATTGAGTCACCATCCTTGGAGGTATTTGAAAAACATGTAGATGTGGTGCTTAGGGACATGGTTTAGGTGTGGACTTGGTAGAGTAGGGTTAATGGTTGGACTCAATGATCTTAAAGGTCTTTTCCAACCTAAAAGATTTTGTGATTCTCCTGTGTCCTCTGGGAAAAAACGCTGTCTGAGAATCTCCCCACTGTAGGAGGGAAATGGTTCACTAGGTCTTTTCATTGCATCCACAGAGATGGCAGCAGATACACAAAGATGTATTGCATTGTCTACATATTGGTTTAGTTTCATCTGCTTGTTTGCTGCAGAGAAGAATTCAATGTTCTGAAGGCACATGTGCCAACATTTAATTCGTTGGGGGTCTGTCTGCACGCACTGGCAACAAATGTGTAGATTGGGAAGCCACTCTTCATTGCAGGGGACAATAGCTGAGAAGTCTATTAGCAGGATGCAAAATACAGTGTTTTGCTTCAGGTTCTGATTTCACTCACTTTTTGCAGCTATGTGGAATGAAACTTTTTCTGTATGATTTCAATCTGTGTAAGGCTATCAGTTTGACCTCCAAATGTTGGCATCTGCTTATGATTTGGTTGCATCTGTGAAATTAATTGTTTCCTAGCCTGTCACTGTGTGCATTTGTGTTTTATCCATAGCTTGAGCAAGATCTCTATTAGAACTGATCACTAATGGAAAATGGATACTTTCTTTACTATCTGATGGGTGGACTTTGAGTAGTAAAGCTAAGCATGGAGTAATGTGCTTGTTTTCATCTTGCTTCCTTTCTGTAAGTCGAAAGGGAATATACCCAGTTCTAAGACATCACTAAAGCATTCTTGCTAGGCAGTAGTTATCTTGTCCTTTTCCTACATGTGCCATTGATAGGAGTTTTAATTTCATAAGATATGTAGAGGTAGAGGATACCTTTAAATCTTGTAAGTCTTAAATATTTTAAGTAAGTAGTGACACAGGACTCGAATTTCTTATGTAAAAAGTACAAAAGCTTGTTGCTGTTTCACAGGGGGAGCAACATATTTCATGCAGATGGACTCTCAAACGATAGGAACAGCAACTCCTGGATGACCAGGTGGCCTGTTTTTCTGTCCTGAAGAACTAAAAATAATTTACATATTTTTGTTTTTAAAACATTAGCATGTCATCTTGGTGTGATTACTGGCACATGTTGTATTGATTCAACTTTATTGTCGCATTATTCTCTTGCATTCAAGGGCCACATGTGCCTCACATCTGGTGAACATTCAAAGGCCTTTTGAAAAACATCACCATGTTTTTCTTCTTAGAAATACTTATAACAAATATCACGCTCTTGCATCTTCTTCTGCTATTGGTTGCAAACAGGATGCACTAGCCTGTGCCTACTGTCCAGTTACAAAACCACCAAAGATAACAGAATACATTTCCAGTTAACCAAAGGGATTAACTGCTTCACTAGTGGTGCTTGTTCCTTACACCAGAATGACCACACATCCATGTTCTGGTGAAATCACAGTGGACTGTACTGGATGTGTATCCATCTGTGGCCACTTTTCTTTAGACTAGAGTGGGAAAAGGGGACAGCGGGAGGTAAACCATCACATTTTTAGGAATGAATAGGAACCCTCTTTTTTATAGTTATTTATGCTAAAATATAATCTTGCTTTTGTGGAGAGCATGCCTTAGAACTGCAAGTATACTCAATGTCAAAAGTCACCAATAAGCCACTACCTTAAACATTCTGGAAAAAACTGAATGTTTTCCTGCGGATCTGTCAGTACTCTTCTGGTTTGGTACATTGCTCAATGCATTTTATAGTGTGACTGCATGACTATTTACCATGCTTCATGACAGTGACGTTGCATTTATCGTGAACCTCTCATGGTGTGTAGTGTACTTCTCTAAGCACCATCTGTTCAGAATATATGGTTCCCTGTACCAAATCAGTTGCATGCAAAGGAGATTGCAGCATGCTTTTTGCACATTATTTATTATGTAGGGCAAAGTTAAAAATGATGATTAGCATCTTCTTACATTTCACCCTTAGGTGCATATAATAAAAAAATCTCATTTGGAGATACCTAAAGCCAAACTCAAACCTGAAACATGTTTAGTGGGGCTTTGAATGAAGGAGAAAATACTCTCCTGACTTAATAATGAACTTCATTTCTCTTTTGGGACTTGACTTCTGACACAAAGAGAAGGCCAAAATAAAAACCAGAGTGAGTGAGGGCCCCGACTTAAACCTGCTTTTAATTAAGCCTTGCAAAGAAGCTTTTCTGCTAAAACTCTCAGGTTGAAGAGTTCATGCAAAAGCCCTCCCTGTGGCTTATGAACAGCCAAAGTGGGGACATTCAAACAGACTTTTTGGAATAGTTTAAAGCAGAAAAAAATGCAAATGAGAAAGTCCATATGATTTGTTTAATGCAGTTTTTAGCAGGCCTCTCCTTTTGCAGTTATCTTCCTTGTTTCATTATTCTGTACATTTCAGTTTAAAACTTGATGCTGATAGAAGATGTTTTGAAACTAACAAAATTACAACTAAATTGCTTTGGTTTCCATTTTTCCTAATTGCACATAAATCTGACCCAGTTCAGCTGGACACAGTTACAGTGTGTTAGACATGTAATACATGTTTCAAACCAGAGTCCTTGCGCCAAGGCAAAGGTCAAAGTAATTTTCTTGTTTGTTTGTTTTTAAAGGGATTAAATAAATGTAGTTTTAGCATTGCTCAAGTATGGCTTTTAAATCCACATTTAAGTGGGAGTAGACAGTCCTGTCTGGTGCAGTCGCAGGGATCATTTCAGAAGTAAAGTTTGAGTACTTTTTGCGCAAAGTGATGCTCATTGTGCAAGACTGCTGCTAGATCACTTACACTATCGACCCCAGACAAGAGCTTACACCACATTAAAATAAAGCTGTGACTTCAGTGACAGGCTGTAAACAAAAAGGGGTGGGATACAGTTAATGGCAGCAGTATAGCGCCGAAGAAAAATAAATAATTCCCTTTTACTTGCAACTGGCAGAGGCCCAAATCCTGAAACATCATCAATCATCGTTGGTGACTAGATGAGATCATAAACCAAATGAGGAAAAATAAACTTGAATTTAACTTAAATTGTGATTGGCAAAGTAAAAATTAGCTTTCACCAAAAAAAATGTTTTCTTCTTCCAGAACATTTCTAATTGCTGCCCTTCCCAACTTTTCCCCACCCATTGCAGAGCTTCCAAGTGCTCTTCACTCTTGGTCTATGTCATCCCTTATCCTTCTACGTCTGTTTCAGCGTGTGCTTTTAGTTTTTAGTGGAGAATCAAACTGCTTTTGCATTTCTCCCAAAAAAACATTTTAAGTGTAGTCTTCACATAAATACTGAACATCATGTTATTCACAACCTCATAATTCACCAGTCTACCAGCTGAATAATGTAGCAGGCATGGAAGACTGAGAAACAAAGGATGTTATACAGACCAGGAGACCCAGTCTGACAAAAGTCTATTGGGGAAAATCTTCCTGGGAAAAATACATGGAGTTTCTTTTTCAATTCTTCACACATCTACAGCTATTATGGACAAAATACACACTCTAGGGAACAGTTATGTACTGTCAGGAAAAATGACTTGAAATTTTAATTTTTACAGCTGTTTATATCTTGCAAAGTGATATTTTACAAAGTTTCTGCATAATACCCTGAAAGAGAGGTTTGTTCTTCATAAGTTGATAGCTTTAAATTTAGAAGTTAAGTTCTGGAAATTTGGAGACCTGGTAGAAATAATACCAAAATTTCACCAATGGTATGAAGTCCTGAGTCTGTGAAGACATTTTTGAGCTGGCAATCTACATCTTTATTTACAAGGTAAAGCAGCGTGTCACAAATATTTCAGTCAGGCAACAATGGCTTCCAATTATTTGAGAAACATCAGACACATGGTTGGAAGAATCAGTTTGACACTTCTTTTGATAAGCAACAGGCAAGGAAATTTTGTAGCTTTAAAGCATCGGTTTAAAGGCATTGTTGCATCCTAGCTGTTCATGGCTCATAGGAAGTCAGTTGAGAATATCAAACTGGTTCTTAGGGGTTTAATTGATGCCAAATTGGCAGAGATTGAGTAGGAAGGGAGCTTGTGCTACCCCCTAACCTCTTGAGCTTTTGCATACTTAGTTTATCAGTTGTGTAGATAAGGGGTTTTGCTTCACTGTGCTGTCAATCTGGTCCTTGCTCTAATATAAAACCACTGAATTTAATTATGTAGCTGTGGGCCTGGGTTTAGCCATCCCCTGTGATATCAGATGTGTAAAGTGAGCCTCTGCTGGAAATCAGTGACTATTACTGATGAGTGTTGGGAACAAACTATGGGAGTGATCTTTTTGATAGATACTGTGGGAGGCTTTTTTTTTTTTTTTCTGCTTAATTAATTAAAAACAAAGGTATAAATGCTGACTTAGAATTTCTTTGGTTATGTGGCTTTGAAATGGTGAACCAATCATGCTGTTTATTTATGTATTTACATAGTAAGATTTGGAGGGAAAGCCATTCTAGACTCAGTTAAATTTCTGTCAACATATGATGATGCCACGTTACTTTGTGTGGAGAGAACTTTGTAAGTTGAGATCTTGTGATTTTGCAGGAATGTCTTTTGCTCGCTGTGGGTTGCAGCTTACAGTACTGGAGGGATGCAGCCAAAATAGTATTTTAACTTTTTCTTTCCCAGTTATACATGCCACTTTTTCTGACTGCGTCAGCAGGAGGCTCAGTGTGCAGATAGATGTTTATCCTTTTATATGTAATCATGTTCATGTAATCATTCTTGACAGAAAGTGGGGACTTAAGTACACAGGATTTTGAGATACCCAGTGTAGACTTTGGGGACATGGGGGTTTTGACAGTAGTCTGAGAGACCCTTTGCAGCAGCCAGTGCAGGAGTATTTGAATGTGAGAACTGTGGGCTCTGTGGCAGTGCCCCACTGTTCTCAGGAGATGGAAACATGTCTTCCATGAGCTAGGGCCACATGCCTCTTCTTGGGCCACAGTGTCACTTAAAAGGACACTAATAAAGATTAAGTGTAACGTGTCATTCTGGGGTAATTTTTTTCAATTTCACTTGAGTCAAGTTACCACATACCTTTCTCAAGTGGTTGGAAATTGAGATTTAATAACCCTGTCTTCTAAGTTCATAATATGTTTAGGTGAGATTAGTGGCCAGTGAAACACATGACCTAATTCAAGGATGAGAACTAGTGGAGTGGTCCTTTAGAACCAATTCTCTGGTTTTTTTGAGGGAGGTTCTCCTCCCCCTCTGCCTTAATGAGACCACATCTGGAGTATTGTGTTCAGTTCTGGTCTCCCCACTTCAGGAGAGACAGTGAAACACTAGAAGGAGTCCAATGGAGAGCTACAAAGATGATTAGGGGACTGGAATATCTCTCTTATGAGGAAAGGCTGAGACCTGAGGCTGTTTAGCCAGGAAAAAACTGAGAGGGGATCTTATTAATGTTTACAAATATCTGAAGCGTGGGTGTCAAGTAGAAGGGACCAGTCTCTTTTCAGTTGTGCCCTGTGATAGGACAAGAGGAAATGGTCGCAAGCTGAAACACAGGAAGTTCCACCTCAGCACGAGGAAAAATTTCTTTACTGTGAGTGACAGAGCACTGGAACAGGCTGCTCAGGGAGGTTGTAGAGCCTCCCTCTCTGGAGACATTCAAGACCCACCTGAATGCATTCCTCTGTGGCATGCCCTAGGTGTTCCTGCTCTGGCAGGGGGGTTGGACTCGATGATCTCCAGAGGCCCCTTCCAACCCCTACCGTTCTATGTTTCTATGATTCTGTGATCTTGCAGTTGACTCAGTATTTGCTAGCCTGAGCTGAAAAGAAAGGAGAGGAATAGAAAATGGCAGTGCTGTTTTCAAGGAGAGCTGCTTACTGCTCAAAGCTAGGTCAGCTCTTGCAAATCCCATTGATACCTCAATCTCATGATACAGGGTGAGTTTAGACATTCCAGTAGTTCAAAAACATTCTCAAATAAAGAAATTGCTTTTCCTTATTGTTTTGCCATTGCCATCATCAAAGTGGCCTTTGCTGTGTGGTTTCTGTATTTTTAGCTGCAGCTTCAGAGCCTGTTCTAAATTTCATGGCCATCCTTGCACTATTTGCAGAGAACAGCATGAAATAGTGGCTTTTATACCTCACCCTCACTTTTTTCTGGATGCTGTGGTTGTTATTGGTTGGTTGGTTGTTGTTCAGTTGCCTACTAGTTGCTTTCAGACAATGTTTTGCTTTTAGTGTGAATTTCATATTGCTCTGTGGCATTCAAGATGAGGATTTGCCCTTCTTGACATGATTTTCACAGGTCCACACCAAAAGTTGGCAGGTCTCTGTACTTGGAAGGATTTGGCAGGTAAGGGTATGTTCTGGAAGATTAGGTGGGTAATGAGTGTAACAATGATTCAGCGTTTCAGATGAAATGTAAAGCACTGTTGTTCCTGTAGTAATCTAGAAATTAGGCAAGCTGGGTTGTTTTTTGGGGGAGTGTGGTTTGTTGTTGTTTTGTTTGTTTTATTTTATTTTTTGTTGTTATTTTTTTGTAAAAGCGGTAAGAATTAGGGGTTACTGAGAGATTTTAGATTTTTTTTCTAATTATCTTTTCTTCTTTTGGTTACAGCAAATATATATTCCCCATGTCCTTCACTTTATTAATGTGTACCAAAAGGTTGCAAGTTTTAAATGATTGCTAAAATATCACAGGGTATCACAGGTTGGAAGGGACCTTGGAGATCATCGAGTCCAACCCCCCTGCCAGAGCAGGATCATACAATCCAGCACAGGTCACACAGGAACGCAGCCAGGCGGGTTTTGAAAATCTCCAGAGAAGGAGACTCCACAACCTCTCTGGGGTGTCATATAAAAATAGTTACATAATCATTCTCCTTGTTCTTCTTGTAATTCTCTGGGAGTTGGGAAGATAGGTTCCAGGAGCCAAATAAGGAATATGGATCACTGGTTTTGGAGTATTTATCCACTCAGTGGACTGGTTTGAGTGTCAAGATTGATCTGAGAAATTTATCTGGCTTCCCCAAGAGGAGTGAAAGCAATTGGAGGCAGTGAATATCATCTAAGTAGCTTCATTTTCCTTTTCCGCCAAGGATCACCTAAGCCCTCGCAAAAGTTCTGCTAAATAAAAGAAAACTGTTGAGCTTAGCTGTTTGCCTTTAGTCGTTAATGGAACATTTGTTCCATATATTCACATCATCTTTCACATCAGACATGAAGTATATAGCAACTTCTGTTTTCTCTTCGAGGAATTTGGTTTGTCAAAAACCCATCTGGTTTATGTAAATGAGGAAGGAATTTGATACGCTGGAAGATGATTACAAAACAGTATCTATATGGGCTGTGCAGCAGCAATTCAGCTACATTTTGTAGAAATAAACATTACTTCTATAGATGCTGTCCCTTGTTCAGTGTTCACTGCTAATGAACGTTTCCCTCCTAGATTTTTTTTTTTTTTTTTTTAATAACGGGAAAATAAAAACATAGCAGCTTGTTCTCACACTGGCAACGTAGCAGAATTTTCGTCATATTCGGGTAATTGCAGCAGAAGGCTGAAGTTGAACATGGATCGGGTTTCCCGGAGGCGGCTCTGCACCCCTCCGGCGTTCCAACACTGCCGCCTGCAGGGCCCCGCCGCCAGACTCCGGCCTCGGCCTCGGCCCCGCCACCGCCCCGGCCTCGGCCCCGCCTCAGCCCCGGCCCGAGCAGGGCAGCCCGGGGCAGCCTCGTGGCTGAGCCCGTTGCCAGTCGCGCAGGAGGGTAACGCGCGGTGCCGCTCCGGGCGGGGCGATAACCCGATAGCGCGTTCCTTTCTGTCCCGCTCTTTTGCACGTCCTGCCATCCGGGATCTTGATGTCCCGGAGTGTGCGCTGCCTTCCCCTCCTGCGAACCCAGATGTAGAGGTCTTGTATTGAGTTTTCGTTTTTTCTTTTGCATAAAGCAAGGTAGTAATTCACCTTGATAAATTCAAAGCGCTGTTAAGCACGGGAAAACTGTTCTTGTGTCCAAGTTGATTTTTTTATTTTTTTTTTTTTTTTTAATCTGGCTCTGACTTGATCGTTTTTATTAAAATGCTTTTGTGGCATTTCTGTCGCACGTTTTCTGATTTGGAAAAACAAATCAAACCCCACTTATCACATGAATCATTGTTAAAGTCAGCAGTAGTCGTCTGTGTAAAATCTGCCAGTAAAAGCCGAGAGGATGGGGATTAAACCTGGAGCACATTAAATTAGTTCCAGTCTATCCTGAGCAGGCTCTGCATTGCTTGCTTAGGCAGGCAAAACGGAAACAGGCAGTTTATAACAAGGCTGGTTTAAAAACTGTGGGGTTCATTTGAAAAAGATTTATATCCCCCACTTACATAAACATTACAAATGTGGGCTGCAAGCAGGAGGCAAATCTTTATCGAAATCTCTTTAAGAGCTTTTTCATTGTGAAGAAAACGGACAGCATGTACTCTTGTTTGAAGATTCGCCAATATTTGTACAATAATCTTTTCTCAATGCTTTGACTAATTAAAGTATGGCTCAGGGTAGAACAGTGAGACCACCAACCAGTAATTTACTGGGATCTGACAAATGTGGCGATGGCTGAGGTGACGGAGGGAAATTATTTGGAAGCAGGAGAAAAGATTGTCCTGAGACTGGTTTAGGTTTTCTGTGGCAGTTATTTAAAAAAAAAAAAAAAAAAAAAAGTGACATTTTAAGGAGAAAGCAACTGTGTCTGGGTTGATCTCCAGTCATCCCCCTTGCCTTGTGGATGATGCTGTTCTTAAATAGTAGCGTAGAAATTTTGTGAGTTTTGTGATCTTTGCTAAGGCCTGCAGAACTCTCTGCTGAGAAGCTTGGAATGTTTGCTCCAGGAAAACTGAAGATAGTCTGAGCCAAGAGGATCCCAGCTGATGGCTGGAGTAGCTGCTTACATTGTAACATTTGGGGGTCACTTAATTGTGATTATGTTATTTTGAAAGTCTATTTTTAGAAGGAGTAAACATATATTAGTGCAGTAAAAAATCTATTTTTATTTTTAGTGTTAACACGATTTTATTTCTAGCTGTTGCAATACCATTTTACTTTGTTTATTTAGGGTGTATGTATAAGACATGTCCAGATCCTGGATTTAACAGAAAGTGCTTTTCATATTTCATTTTGATGTTAATAAACAGTGTCTAAGGGAGCTTTGTAATCCTAGTCTGCCTTCCAAAATAGGATCCAAGTATCAGATAAATGACAAAGTATTTTGTGGGTTGTAAAACATAACCAAGATCCTCTGGATTCTCTCATTCAGACTATGGTTTCTCATACCTCTTTTTTTCTGCTGCAATGGTGTGTCCATACAGAATATCACTCATGCCCCAAATGTCTGATTCCTGTGTCCTGAGAGCAGACTGACAGACGGCTTGTGAGAAAAGCAGGAGTGTTCTGTGCTGTTGAAGAATTTTCTAGTAGTTCCCAAAAAATAAATTACTATTTTTCTGCTGTTATAGTGGTATGTGTATGCTGCAGTAAAAGCCATGTAGGGTAGAGAGTGGAAGCACTCCCACCCTGAGGTGTGTGGAGCCAGATAAGAAGAACAGAAATTATATCAAAGTGCTGTATTTGCTCTGTTGTAAGAGCTATGCAAGAGAGACTGCAAGACAGATAGACATACTGGCTTTTGAAAAAGAAGCCAGTTAATACTGAGCTCCATCCCATGACAGCTGGACAGCTATTGAAACTCAAACTGAGTAGGTTACAGCAGGATCAGAGTAGTGCCTCTGCTCTGTTGGCATCCGCGTGCCATGACTTGCAGTGTACGTGGGGGCTGCAAAGGGAATTATTTGCCGCACTGAACATTATTACTCATACCTGGGACTCAACATCAGACTATCAGAGCACTTGAACTAATGCCTGGTAGTGAGAGGAAGCTACCGCTGCTTACAGGTGGAAAAAGCAAGAAGCTCACAGCTGGACGTGGAGGTGACCATCAGTTTCCAGAGTCCCAGTCTGGTGCCTGACCAGTGGGCCACACACCCTTTCTTTCCCACCAAAAAGCACAATGGGGAACTAGAAAATACCTTGGTACCTCACCATCTAGCATATACAAATGAACTGGGGGGTGGTTGGTTGTTGGATTTGGTTATGTGAGGCTTTTTTAACATTGCACATACAACCCCCTTTTTTTGACTGTTACTGAAATCTGAATTGTGTTATAACTCAGCACATTTTGGTTTTCTCCTGAAATAATTAAAAAAAAAAAAAAAAGCGTTATTTTAAAGGTAGCTTAAGTCACATCTGGGATTTTCCTTAAGGCTGGTCTATTTTTTCTAGTTAAAATGGCACAGAATATACATTTCCCCAGATCTTCAGAGTGAAATTTGAACATAAGAAATCCTTTCTGCATGAAGCAACTAGGAAATATATATGAAAGTAACTGAAAACTTCTGAAGTCCTTAAATGTTTGGAATGACATGCATGATTTAAGTGTTTTTAGATATTGGGACCAGATGTGCTGTGCTTCAGTCGGCTCCCTTTGCACAAATGTGATATCATGAGGGATGCTTATGCTGACTCAGGCGTTTGTCTGAGTGGGAGGGAAATCCCAGGGGAACAGAAAGTTGGGATTGTTTTTCTAGTTGTAGCTTGTTCTGGACAAACAGACGGGGAGGAGGTGTGGCAGGAGCAGTCCGTGGCAGCCAGTATGCCCTCGCATGGTCCTTGCAGCTGGCGGTGGGAGACATCTTCTCCGTCCAGAGCAAGGACCCAGCTGCAAAACCCCTGACAGTGCCATCCAGCATGGCCCAGCCCCATGGGGGGATGATAGAAGTACTGAAAGGAACCTAAAAGGAGAGGACTTGCTGCATGTCAGCTGTGAGAAGGGCACATGGACCAAGTGTCACAGAGCATCATGATAGACAAGCATCTGTTGGGTATACATTCTAATAACTAGCATCCTTAAAGGTCATATAGCAATGCACAGGTGTTCCCAACCCTGGGTGTGCAGTCCAGTATGCACCATTGCATGTGCATACCAGCATTGAGGATTCCCACTCAGTGAAGGGGCTGAAACAACAGCTTGTAGGCAGTTGAGTTAAACTGTGCTTGATAGGAAAGCTATTAGCTTCTAAAGCAAGAAAACATTTCCAGGATGGGATGAGAAAATTAAAAGAATGGGTTTTCAGAAGTTTTTCACCATGGCACTATCACAGTGGAAAAACAATTGTAATTTTGCCTATGCCTCTATTTCACTTGATGTTTTATACTAGATACGTGATCAGTAGTCATTGTGGCTTCGGTTCTTGCACTTTGTCAGGGAAAAAAAATACATACTTTACTTAGAAGCATCGCTGTTGTTTCTGCCATCCACTGCTCTCTGAAAATTGGTAACCTGATTAGTTTTTAATGGCAGTGGAAAATTGGACAGGAAAATTAAGGTTGAAATGAGATACAGTTGCATAATTAAGCTTGGTTTATTCTTCCCAGTCTGAAAAAGGGAAGGGAAATGTTCTTCCTTGTGCAAATCATGCCACAGTGAACATCCTTCAGTGAAGATGTCCTGTCAGTGAAAGATTCCTTCCACACACAAAAATGGATGAGGAGCTCATAAGTTAAAATCTTACTCATGTGACATCTGCCTTTAATCACCATGAAAGCCTGAATCCTGTTTAAAGCATGGTGAGCCTTGTACAAGGGCTAGAAATGTCAGTACTCTATTGTGATAACATTTACTGTACTGATTAACAGCCGTGGTGCTCTGCAGTGGACTGATAATCTGCCTTCGTGTGTCTTTGTGTTGCCATTCTGTCTCCTTCCTGTGGTTCCAGCTGGGACTGTGGACGGAGCAGTGGGATCTTCTCCTGTGCAAGCCTCCCATGTCCATATATTGTTGCTTTGTGGTTTATGTCATACATGATGTCTTTGTCTATTTGCATACCAAGGTATAAAATGTCTTAAAGACAATGCAAACCATTTCCAAGTTAGCTACTGTTTAAATTCATATCTGGAAAATGCAGTAACATGATGGTTTTTTAGCGACAAAGTTGATATCTTTGAATGGCTTTCAAGTTTCTTGATTGGTAGGGGTTTCAATTACTAGTCTTTTGGTAAATTCCAGTAGGTTTTGGCGGGTATGTTTATCTTAGTGACAGATTTTCACTAAGTTTTGGGGCCTATTTTTATAAGAAAAGCTGCAAAAGAAAAGGGATGTGGAAAGAGAGCATGGCTTTGCTCTGATCTGCATCCATTTCCATGAAAATTGTCAAGAAAAAGTTGAGTCTCAGGAATACTGTGAAATGGGGTGTGTTTTGGTTAAAATAGTATCATCACTCAGCATATTCTATTTAATAACATAATCTCTAAATCATGAACTCCTTTTGGTTTTAACCCATTAGGATTTGTTTACCCTTTCCCAAGCCATCTCATTTTTTTCATTTCTGGTACCACTGTCCCATTATGAATTGACCCAGCACCAAAAGTCTGGAGATTTCCCTACACCCCTGAGGATTTCTGGAACTTCTGACATTAGACTGGTGTAGGACTGAAGGATAATACATAGAACAAAGGTCTGAGAGAGAAGAGGTGCCACAAAAGGCAAACACATGAAGGAAAATGCACAAGATGTGATTCTTTTGATTGTCAGTCTCCTTTTATAACTTAAGCACTGTGTGTCAATCCTCACAACATGTCCAGTGTGAAATATGTCCAGTGTGAAATAATGCACACCATTGAGAACATCTCCACTAACCTGAGAATTGGAAAAATCATAGTTTCAACTACCCTCGTTTCTCCTGTGCCTTGCTTCACTAGCTGTCTTGTACTCTGCAGTTTTCTTCTGTCTGAAGAGACATACATAAACTGTTGTTCTTCCTTTTGATAAGCCAATTGTCTCTCTGAAGTAATTTATTCTTTTAGTTGTTTTGTAAACCTCTCCAATGTTATCTTTACTTTTCCACAGCTTCTTAGAAATATGGACACTGGAACTGGGCACAATATATCAGAAGTAATCCTGACATACTACATGCTGTAATAAACCTGCTCACCTACTTCTTTCCCCTAGATCCTGTATTTATATTGGTCCTTTTGCTGTGGCTTTGAGGTAAATGTGTCCGTTCTGGATTGAATCAAAAATATAGCTGAGCTAGTTTGCTTTTTCTAACCATACTCAAAAGCAGCTGCCTACAGAAGATTAAGAGAAGAGGACAGGGTTACATGATACTCTCCCAGCTCCCACCATTCTGAATTCTGGAGCAGATGTGGTTTCTGTGTATTTACTATTATTTGATGGAAATTTTTCCCTTGTGAGTTTTCCCATCATCTTTGCGTACCCCAGTAAGAATTTAGCAGCACAACAACTTTTGTCAAGGAGTTCTACATCTGAACAAGTTGCATGAAGAACTACCTCCATTTAATTTGCTTTTTAAACTGGCTCTTACTAGATTTGTTTATTGCCCCTTATTAGTTCTTGTGTTCGGTCAGAGAGTGAGCAATTGATCCCTACCTGCCCTCTCTAGCCCACTTGTGATACTGTAGAACTTTTAAACACTCTGGATCATCTTTTTTTCCAACCTGAAGGTTTATAGCTAGTGATCTAAGCAGCAATTCATGTCCTTATCCTTGTCCAGAGCATCTCAAATATTTTCCAGTAAGCATTTCCTGGGATAGAATCCCCTCCTTCTGCAGCTATGGTCTCTACTATTGAATGACTGTTTTGGTTATACTATATATTTTCTTGATTTATACCCCTTTTATTTGTTTTCTATCTCTGTGGATTCTTATCCTTCGCTTTGTAGTGACTGAATACTTTCCCCTTGTTCTTCTCAAAGCTGATGTGAGTTTTAACCCCCTAGGATACTATGTTATCCCTGAGCTCTTTTCTCAGTTTTGAACCTCTGAGCATCTCCTGGCAGTGTTCCCAATATTCCAAAGCTTGTAAAAGCAAGCAACCTCAAAAAAAACCCCACACTGACAAAAGTTGGACATGCATAGCACCAAGATCTTTCTCTGTACATGTTTTATCTTGACACTGCCTGTACTCCTTTTTCACTTTTCTGACACCATTTTTGCCATACTAATTCATGTTTATACTGAGCATGTCTGTGGAAGCCATCACAGCTAAAAGCTTTTCACTGAGTAGGTTGGAAGCACTCCCTTTTTAACTTGCTGAGTCTCTTATGTCAGACAAGTGGTGATTTAAGTAAAATTGTCCTTATCCTTGCAGAAATTTGTCTAATAAAATCCAGACTTATTAAATATCCTTTTGTCAGTAAGCTGTTGCTGCTGAGCCCCCATGAACCCATTAAAATATCTTAACATAACTGTAAACTTAGCTGTTTTCCAAAAGAGAGAGGGAAAAAATGGATTGTATGATGTAATGATGCATCACCAGACAGCATAACTCACTGGGGTGAGGTGATTTCTCTACTCTGGAAGATTAGATATCAGTGGGTTTATTAGAAGGTTTAGTGATGGTGTTGAAATTTTCTCAAAATGTACGTATAAGTCTTGCAGTTTTGACAAAGTAACAGAATCTTCAGCTTTGAACAGAAGAAATAAAAGTCACTGAAGAAGCTGCATGACTGAAAATGGAAAATTGTTGTCAAACTGTGGTGCTCAGCGGAGACGGGAGAAAGGTGATAAGAGGAATATTAATTATGTTGTTCAAAACATAATTTCTTCATAAAGTCTTAAGGAAGTTAGCTTAAAGAATAATACTGGAATACATTACTTTGGCTGTGGGTTATAGGTGGAATCCAACTGCTTAGATCATTGTCATGGACTAGGGAGTTACTGTCTGAAATAACTGTCCTGGGATTTGCTTTTCTTTTGGATTTAGAAATGATAGGGCTTGAACAGCTTGTTTTAAAGATTTTTTTGTTTTATTACATATTAGCTGTTAAGTTTTCGTGGTGTGTTTTTGGAATTATGCAAGACACATTTTAAAAAAAAATATCCCGGACCAGAAAAGTTTACAAATGTAGTGCTTTTTAAAAGCTTTACACTGTAAATTAATTTTCTTTGCCTCTGACTCGTCACTGTGTTTTGTAGTAAGTGCTGACATCCTGGATAGCTATTCAGCAGGTGTAAATTGGCAAACAACTGTTGATGTCTGTAGTGTTGACTGATAGACACCAGTCAAGAATCTGACCATATGACAGTGTATTGAAGAGGTCATCCAAAGAGCATGTGATTATTTACATTATTTTCATTTATATCTCTTGGCAACCTTAAACTAGTTAATGTAGACTTCAAGCCGGTGCTGTTGCATAAGGAGGAGGTCCCATCCTTGGCCTTTACAGCTAGTGTGTTTCTGTGACCAAGCAGTAAACTTGAGCAGAGAACCAATGTGGTTAAAATGATTTGTTTTAGTGTACAGTCACAGACACACTTCAGCAGGTGCAGAAGGAAGAAGCTGCTGTGGTGGGCAGAAGGCAAGAGTGAAGGCCAATTGAGAGAGAATGCGCACAGGACGAATGTGCATCTCTGTCTGTCACAGCATGAGCCTCGTTAAAAATAGCTTTTAAAAAGCTTACTGGTTTTATTTGCTTTGTTTTGGTTTGGGTTGGTTTTTTGTATTTGTTTATAGTAGAATTTTAAGACTCTGTCTACAAGGGCTGCCTGGAAATTGTCTCTGCAGTTTTGAGAATATAGTTTCTGGGGTAATGCTCTGAGTGGGTGATAAATGCAGAAAAGGGGTCAGGAGATAGAATTGGCTCCGAAGGGATATTTCAATAAAGACAGGGGAGTCATTAAGAGTAATGGCAGTGGAGACAGGTCCTAGATGCTTTTACTGTTTCCTGTGTCTCTCACTAGCAGTTTATTAGTTCTCTGCTTTCTTTATACGCGTATTCTTGGTAGATTTCTGTATCATCTGTCAAGTGAATAGACAGATGCCGCCATTAAAAAGAGGAAAATGCAAGTCTCTTGCTATTGAAAGGGCCAAGTCATAAACCTGTTTTGGTCCCTGGCAAAAGGCAATGTGACCTTTCTCCTTAACTTTAATGACTTACACTTTTTTTTTCTTTTTTTTTTTTTTTTTACTTTATTGGAAGCGGCCATTTACTGCCAGCATCTCACACCTCCACTCTCAAGCTGCTGTGAGTTCTCCGGATGCTTCATCTGCTTTCCCCTAAGGCTAAAGTTTGCTCCTTCCCCCAGGCAAGGCTTTGTTAACCCTCCCCATCTGGAAACATAAGTTTTTGAGTAAAATTTTTCTAGCATCCAAACTCAACAACTTCCTGCAAAAGGAAGTGTACAGGCTGTGGACTACAGTTATCAAAATGATTTCATCCTCTTCTGAAATAGCCTGCCTAAATAATTGGATGCTTTATATTTTGGCGCTGACAGATTGAAGTGTTTCCTAATAGTGAGAGTCTAGTACTTCAAAGACCTTAATTTTTCACTTTATGTTTTGTGCTTGCTATTCTTTAATCATAGTCTACAAATATGTAAAGAGAAGACAAAGGGAAGGTACATTTTTATCAAAACCTGAATTATAATGATTTCTAGAGCTTCATGTGGAAAAAAACCCCATAATTTACTTGGTAAGATCATACTTAGTGATTTATTTTGTCAAATCACTAGTCACCCACAGGCCATTTAATGAAAACTAAATACATGAAATTATTGTTTTGCTGGGAGTAGAGAGTACAGACATCTCCTCACCCATATGGAAATTATGTGAAATCGACCCCAAATCTCAGGTGGCCAAACAGTGTAAAACAGAGAGTAACAGAACTGCAGCATTTGATTTATGGGCAGCTGAGCACTGCAGGCAGCTAAGACTCCTCCTTAAGCTTGGCAGTGCCTCTTGTTTTCTAAGATGACTGCTGCTGCAGAGATCTGTTGCCATTGGAGGATCTGAGCTGGTTTTGCATACCCATGAGGTCCTCCTTTGGTGCCATTGTCACTTTTAGCATCTAGAATATTCTACTTTTTGTCTGGTTAGTGGGGAAGCTAACACACTGCACGGCAAGATCATGAAACACAAAACGTCAAACCCAGGTAAAATGTGGCAAGTCAAATAGAGCAAGTGGAAAGCTGCTTATTCCACAATTCAAGAGCCCTCTTTTCCCACTTAAGTTATCAATAAAAGGAGCTTTTTTTTTTTTAAATAGGATGGTCTAGGAGCATAGAGTAGCAAATGACCCAAGGATCTGTGAGTTTCCACTGATCCTTCCTCTGGTTTTACCTGCGGCTGGGTTTTGGGGTTATTTTTCAGTTATATTTTTCCCCAACAAAATCTTGCACTGTTGTAAAGCTGTGTGGTTCCCATTCCAAAAAGTTCTGTTAACTTAGGCGACCTCTGAAGGTATTAAACATGTTTTGCTTCCTAAACGGAAAGCCACTAGAATATTTACATAGTGAACTAGTCTCTTAAGATTTATCTCCTCCTTCCTCCTAGATTTTAAAAGAAAATAAATTCCACTTCCTTGAACTTGATATTTGCTTTAATATTTTTAATGATGTGTTGAGGACAGTAGGCTGGAAGTACAGGGATTAGAGTGTTCAATTCTCTTCTCAATTTTGTCAGGGACACGTGTTAATTCAAGTAAACTCTGACCCTCCTCTTCTCTTCCTCCCCAGCGCACTCTGTTTTCTATTGTGTAGAAGATGTCTAATGGTACCTATGGCTTTAGATTCTTGCAAGTTTATTTAATATTGAAAATAATGCCTTTCAAAGGAATGCAAAACATTTTTTCTTGGCTTTATTGCACTTCCTCTTAATTCTTGTAGATCCTTTAAATCGCATTTTAAATGTCACTTTTGAGGCACACTATCATGTTCGGTGTTTAAAAATTGAAAAAAATTATATTTGTACTCTGTGCACTGTCCTCTCATCTGCCAAAACTCAGGCCTTTTGCAAAAATCAGCAAATTGACGTCAGTTCATTTACCCTTAGGGATAGTAAATTATTACATAGCTTAAGTTAGAAAAATAAATAACTAAGGAGGGTGGAGGAAAAATATGTAAACCAACAAAAATCTATCACAAACTCTCCCTGGATTCTGAAGAATATATGATTATAGCATTAAAATGTCCAAACAATGCAACCGAGCAAAAATTGTTAGAGCTTGGACCTAATCTGGGTCTGCATTAAGGAACATTAATGTTTTTATACAGCCTTTGGAAAGCTCAGAATTGACCTGGTTTTATTATTTTTATTGGCTCCCTTGATGATATACAAATGGGGCTAACCTGAGGCCAACATAACCAGCAGGAAATTTGGGTCACGGGTAGTTACATTTTTAAAACTTGTCTTTTAGGGTTGTTCAATCAGGGTAATTGATTGATTGTTAGGCAGTGCAGGGAGCCCCTAAATCATCAGAGGTGGCCAGATAATGACAATCTGCCAGGGGATTTTGTTCGAGGCAAATTTCCCAGCTCCCTGTGGAGCCGTGCTCTGCAGTGAGGCTGCAAGTCTTTTTTTTGTTGGTTTTTTGTTTTTTGGGGTTTTTTTATGCATGCTCCACTCCAGTTGGCCTGTTTGGACAAAATAGCCTCTGAAACTTGGCAGTTCCATTTGAAGTCCTCTGTAGTGCCATTTCCCAAGAGATAAGGGAAAAACATTCCACAGAAGTTCATACCCCAGAAGGACCCTGCATGTGTACTGAAGTTAACAGTTTATTATAGCTCTTCATTTTTTTTTTCTCTTTCATTTTTACTTTGAAGATAAGAGGTGGCAATTGTTGCTTTAAGTTGGTGAGTTTTAGCCCGCCCAACAGTAAATCATTCTGAAATTTAGAGCTTTTTTTTTCATCATGCATGTTTGAAAGTTTGCCAGAGATGCTGTACACGTGTACTTTGAGGAGCTACTATCCTCAAGCAGGAGTGGTTGACCCTACTGTTTTATACAATCACGTGCATCCTCAGTGATCCATGTGTTTGGATAATTTGTGCATACAAAATAGAGCTTTTTCAAGAACTCATCTTTGGTGTTGTAGGAACATGCTATGAGATACTTAGAGATGGGGTAAAGTAATGAGTTTGTGTGTTGGGAGGGGGGAATACATGATGTTGAATAATCTGTAGCATAGGGCTTGCCTCTCCTTCAAAGTGAATTCGGATTAAAATAGATTGAAGTTTGTCATCTGTTCCAGGTATAAGTTAGTCTTGATTTCTTTGATTTTTAGTACTGATTGGACTTTCATTCTTTGCGAGTGGCTTCCTCCTCGTAGTTGCATACCTCTGAATTCCTTCAAGTGATGTCTTTTTCCATTTTAGAATCTCAATTATGAGAAATTTATTATACTGGCATATGGAAGAGAAGTGGCTTGTGTCACTTTTCAAGAAGAGAGCAGGCAATACTGAACTGAGGCAGGACTGAGATGAAATCTAGGCACTGACAGCCTTGTCTTGAGGGTGGCCCAGCTGCCAGCATATGCCAGACCAGCACCAAACACCATAGATTTGCTTTCCAGGCAGAGCAGCACCTGAGGGACTTAGTGTGCATGTGATATTAATGCTCCCTTACCAAACACACACAGGGTGCCAGCCCATCCTGGATTTATAAATGTTCCTTTTTGGCTTCCACATGCTTTTGCCCACTGTAGCTTTGTAATTCACTGCTTCAAGTCCACAGTTGCTCTTGGTGTTTAGCATGTGGGTAGTTAGAAAATTCTTCTCTGAGATGTGTATTTGAATAAAAACATAGCATCTGACCACATTAAAATCCCTTGAAGGATGGATCCATGTCAAAACTTGTATGTCAGGAGCAGGGCAGGGCCCAAAGTCCACAGAAGTGTTGTTTCCTATAGCACAGGCTGCGAAAAGGTTTCTTGATAGCTTGAGTAATTTGTGCTTGCTTTGTAATCAAGATCTGTAGTGGATTGCTGTAGGTATAAAAATAGAGTTTATGAGATGCTTGTTAGTGTTTCTGAGATTGTCAAAGAACAACTAAAACAAAATACAATCAAAATGAGGACCCCCTCAAATGCTGTATGGAGCTGTATGGAGTATTCCAGGAAATGAAACTTTTAGTTTCCATGTTACTAAAGTTAGACTCTGAAATCCCTGCCTAAGTTACAGAAAAAAAAAAAACTTAGCTGTTAAGCTCAGAACTAAATTAATGTAATTATAAGCATTGATAAACCTAATTGCATTATTTTGTTATTGTATAAATGTGTGTCTATTTCTATTTTGTTTTGTATTTACTTATTGTGAATCTATTTAGAGGGTTTATTATTGGCCGTGGTGCCTATTTACCATGTGACTACTATGTTTGAAGTTGCTGTAGTAACAACCAAGAGTAAGTCTTTGCAGACTTGACTCTTTGGATTATAAGAGACTCAGTATTTCGCTGTGCATTATGAATTCACCCTCAGGTTTCCACAGGGGACTGTTTAGTGATCACAGAGCAAGAGACATGGTACTGATGTTTCAGGAGACCTCTTGGATGTATCCAGGGGATCACTGCCACCAAGAGAGGAAGGCTGTTCTCCCATACCTCCCTCCCTTTGGCAGGAGCAGCTTGCTCTTCCTGCACACCTTGCACCAGCCCTGCTTCTCAGCTGAGCTGCAGAGTAACTCACAGCAGAAAACTAGTGTGAGGAGTTATTATACACAGGCACGTGTGTGCATACAGACAGGGTGGCAGTTTGCCCATACGACTGGTCACTCTGCTGTCCTGAGCGGCAGAGACACACACTGTAGATCTAAACCCCAGCCTTGGTGATACATGATGTGGATATCAGCTTGGCATTTCAGGGGATTCATGTCTGAAGTATCCTTTTTATAACCAGAGTAAAGCTGTATGAACATCTCTCCCACAGAGATGAGAAGCAGCAAGTGCAATTTCAGCTACTGAGGGCCTAGGATATCCCATCATACTCTTCAGTTTCCCTGTCCTTTTCTCTGCCAGTCTTCCTTTCCTCATATACACATTCTGATCATCATTCAGCCTCACAGTAATGTACTTCTCCCCAACTCCACATGGCCTTTACCTTACCTCACAGCATGGATATGCTGTGGGAATGTGCCTGACCTGCGTAGCAATGAAATCTTTTTCAGTGTGCAGGACCCCTGTGAACATGGCTTGAGAGGCTGGCAAGTGTGCTGTGAAAGGAAGCAGAGGGAGAAGAGGGTCAGGACACATGCCAAGCTGGTGATTGCTGCTCTCCTTGCCCCTGTCATAGAGCTTTTCTAGGAGAGCACATTGGTCACTTAAACCACGTGCTTCACAGGTGGTTCCCTCTGTTTCTAATTTTCTGGGTTTCTGACCTGAAAGTGTAGGGTCAGGTTTGCAGATGTGCTAAGAGCTGACAATAGCAGCTGAAGTCAATGGGAGCTGGGCTTTGAACTCCTTGCTCAAGTACAAAATCAGGCACAAGGAGGAGGCCCAAAATTTAGGGGAAGCATTTGACTTTGTGCTTTGTACCATTTCCACCTATACAGCAGAAACTGACGCTCCCATTCTCTCATCATACTGGTACATGGACAAGATCTAATCATCAGGCTTTTCAAGTGCTAAGATGCTGCTGTCAAGAGTCCCTAGGAAAAAAAACTTCTGGGAAGCTAATATATGTGCTGAGCAGCAAATAAGTCACAGAACCATGTGCTGACAAATGAGAATGCAAATATTGAATAATGTTTCATTAAAGAGCACTGCTATTATGATAAATAACAACTTGCAGATACAGGCAGTTGTATGTCTGATGCTAATTGATAAGCACTACAGGGGCAATCTGACACGACCTTCCTTCTGTTTTTCAGACTATTGGCGAGTCAGAAATGCCCAGTGTTTTGAACCAGTTACTGCCAATGATTAAGTCTTACAACAAGAGGACGAAAGATGATTATACCTGCGAGGACTTCCTCGTCTTGCTGGTATACATGTATTCTGTGGTTGGAGAAATCAAAAGTGGAAAAGAGCTGGACACAGCTGAAGAAGAAGTGAAAAAGGCCCTAGTCAAGGTCATTTGCGATGAGCCAGGGCCACCTCCTCTGTTGCAGAAAATAACAGGTAAGATTCTGCTTGTGTGGTGAGAAATTGGGTGGCTGGGAATGTGGGAATTGGGAGAAACATATAAAAGCAGCTTGACTTGTCTGTGGTGCTGAGGGTACATGAGTAAGCACAAGGATTTCCTGTAGATTTGTTCCATCTCCCATGTTCATATATGCCAACTGCTGACAGGCAGCCTTGAAGAGTGCTGAGTCTGATGAAAGCTCTACAAGTTGTTCTTTTTTTGTTAAAGGTTGGCTAAGTTTGTGTGTTTTCCTAAGGTAATCTTTTCCACAATTTCTTTCATTGATCACTGTAAAGTTGACCCTGGGAAGTCAAAATTAATTCTGGAAACATGTTCAGTGAACCACAGTTGCTTTGTGAATACGAGGAGCTGGTCTGTCTGGTGTAAAAGAAGAAATGTGTCTAAAACCAACACTGAGCTTTTTGCTGAAACAACATGAACATTAGCCTTTAAAAATAGCACACTAAGCCTTATTTTAAATGAGCATTCATAGAGTAGGAAAGCCCTAACCTCTTGCTGCTGGTGTCACGTAAAAAAAAAAAATTTACTAAAAACATTCAGTAAAATGAATGAACTATTGCTTGAGGATGGCATATCTGAGGGATCTTGCTTCCTGCCATCAGTTTTCTCAATATTTACTAAGAGTGAGCCGGTCATTGACCAGGTCATCTTTGACATAGGGGGCATACGAACATAAATCAAGATGTTGTGAGGAGCTTACAATTGAAAGCCTTCCCCAAGAATGGGACAAAGTGGGGCGTCTCAAGGGAAGTGGAATAATACTGCTGTTGGTTACTCTGGTACTATTCCCTATGGATGCTTCTACTTCAAAATACAGGTGTGGTCTGACCATTCTGCTGTTGTTTTGAGTGTAAAATACTGTAATGATTAAAAGACTCTTACAGTAGGAATGGGCATGTTCAGTCCTATTTGCACTGTTTTGCAATTTTAATACTCCTGGCCATGGTGCCCACAGTGTTCCAGGCTTCTTGTAGATTTTTGCTCTCCTCTTTCTCAATATATACTGCACATCTTGTCCACTGTATGGGGCTTTCCTCACAACTTCAAGCACAGATGGAGAGCAAAGCAGATATTGTGCTTGTCTTGTGTTCCATAACCTGTCAATAATTCCATAGTTTTTATGAAATACTTGTATGCTTGATTTCCCGTGTGCATGTTTCCTGAGTAAAAATGAGTATCTGGGTGTTCATTGTCAAATTCTAGGCAGATGAACAGGTGAATTAATGTTTCGATGCAAAGATTATTTATTTTATGAAATAAAATATCTGCCTTTTTACACTGTGGGCAGACTATTAGAAGCATGGTGGATGTCCAAAGTAGAGCATTCATCTCCTTAGGCATAAGTATTCATTCTGCTATACAGGACATCTGACTATGAAAAAGAGAAAGCCTTGACACTGTGCACGTGCTGTTCAGCAACAGACAGAGCCTTTGTGTGTTAACGACATTGGTTTAGCCACAAATCCAAAACACAGCATCACGCAAGCTCCTGTGAAGAAAGTTAGCTCCATCTCAGTGAGACCCAGTACAGGTAGTTTTAGACCAAGCACATCATTATTATGTGCTGAAGTTGTTTCCATCACACAAAGCCAGAGTCCTTGCATTCTATTTCTCTATCTGTGTATTTAGCACAACCATGTTTGTCCTTTCTGCACAAAGTGTGTGATAGTATTTCCCCTTGCTTGCATGGGGTTTTTTTTGTTTATCAGCATTCTTTGTTTTTACATCTTATTTAGGATGACAGTTCTTTTGAGTTATTCATAAGAGAGAAGAAAAATAATTGAAACTTATTGTCATGACCAAAAATAAGGATTGTCTTGGGAGGGGAGTATAAAATGGAATTTCTAGAAAAGCCCCATAGGTAGTTTTCCAGCCTTTCTTCATCCCACAGATTACTTCACATTAGTGAAATTTGCTGAATTTTTTATTTGCTATATTTGCAGTATGATTGAATTGGGAATACTGAGAAAACAATCTAAGCAGCCTTAGACCTCTTTCTTGACCTGTAATTTACCAGGCCTGTATTCTACACTGCTTCACTCTGAACCTTGGGTGCCTTGCTCCCTGCTTGAGAGGCAAAGCAAGTCAGAACCATAGGCTCACCTGCAAGCTTTCTTTCAAAGGCACAGCAGTAGGACTTTCTTTGTAGCAGGGCTGAAAATCAAGGAATAGATGTCAGCTCCAGTTTACCCTTTTGGTACAGTAGCAGATATGATGCTGAGACTTCTGCTTCAAGCAGAACATGCTATGAACTACAAACTGACTCTTCCTTTTAGCAAACACAGACTGACCTATTTTCACAAGGTCAGTCCCGCTCTGCCAGTTAGCAACAGGCACAGAACTGAACAGATAGTGGTCCAGACCTACAGCATCCGCTCTCATTTTACTTTAAGTCAGAAACAAGATAAAACCTCTCTCTCTCTTTTTTTTTTTTGTTTTGTTTTGGGTTTTTTTGTTTGTTTCTTTTTGTTTGGTTGGGTTGTTTTGTTTTGTTTTGTTTTGTTTGTGTGTGGTCTTAAATGACCATGAAAGTAACTCTTGGAATCTCCCATTCATGATCAGAATAAAGCAAAATTTTCACTGTCTTTTTTTTTCAGCTTTCCATCAAGGTAAGTGATAGGAAAAGTGTTAAATTGGATGTGTCAGGAGACAAAACTAAGGCAGTTACTGGGTGAGTTCAAGACACTTCCCCCTGGCTCACTCCTCATCTCTGGGTTCCCATATGGGACCTGAGTTCCTGAATATTCAATATCCATTGTGCAGTAAAGCTGCTGTTACTGAGTAGCTTAACCAGCAGAGCCGCAGGCTGTAGTTTCAGACCCTTCTGATGATGCATGATTGGACAGCTTTGGTTATAGCAGCAGACAGCAAAATTCACTGCTGCCTTTAAAAAGGCAAACAGAAGTAATAATGCGTAGGCTGCAAAGCCAGGCACTTCAGACTTCATGAATGCCAGTAACTCAGTTTCCCATGCAACTGTCATTTGACCCCTGTGGGCATTGTAACACCATCTTCAATTTCATGATTATATAGTGCATTTTTTGTGAGCCATGGCTGCAGTCAGTGTGTGGACTGAACACCACAGAGAACCAGAACAATATGGCTTCAGTTATTCTTCTGCATGAGGAATAAGTACTAATAAAGTAAGTGAGAATCTCTGTATGATATTCAGCAAGTAGCTTTCTCTGGGTCTCTGGTCTGCAGTTCATGAAGTGGACTGGTACCCTCAGCTTGGTGTGACTCATTTTGGAACTTGAAGAAGAAAAGCATTAGATAAAATTACGTTGTCAGGTATTTGTGATTAAATTTCTTTGAAGAAAGAGGACTTGGTGCTCTGCTTCCCAATACACCTGGTGCCTGCTGTTTTGGTTTTAGTTTGGGCCCAACACTGTACTAAGGTGGTTTGGTTAAGTTGAAATTAAAAGGTGAATCTCAACTGTGGTTCTGAACTGCTGCCTAAGCCTTTTGCTTTCCTCTTCTCCGCAGAGCATGAAAGGCATGCAGTCTTGACAGATAAACATTTTCATTGGTTTTATTTGTTGTTCCTATGGAGTCACTTGAGAAGTAAAATGCAAAGACCCTTGTAAAACTTTGTAAAACTTGACTTATGAGGTCAAGTCATCAGTCAAAATAATAGCCAGGTTTATATGAGATATCTTTTATTCCTATTATACTTGTTAAATGTAAACTTACTTATGCTTGCCTGAGTCCATGCCTATAGGAAATCTCCAGCGATGTGACTACCTCACAGAACTAGTGCAAACCTCCTCCAAAAGATGCAGCGCATCGATGCCCAGGGGATATTTATGCTATATTTGGGGTTTGGTGTTACCAAGTGAAACTGGATTAGTATTTGCAGTTGTGCAAAAGAAAGATTCTCAGATGTGTTAGTCTATCCATCCAGCTGGCCACACTAGGTTTCCCTGATGTAGAGCCTGGATGATTACAGCCCTCTCTCTGCAGAATAGGTTAAGGTGCGGCACTTGTGTGAGCTTATATTGTGGAAGAAGCATAAGCACTCACAATTTCCTGGCTGTTGAGTGTTACACTTCTCAATTTTATTGTTGCCTGAACATATGTTTTCCAAAATATTTGCACAGTATCATTCTGCATTTATGTAACACCTTATTTCATTAAAGCACTAAAAATATCCTAGAACTGTTAATTAAAATGAAAATGCAACATGCTAATCACCAATGTTAATGAGATTTAAGAAATACGATGCTCTTTTTTTCTCCTTCATAACAATATAAAAATATATTAGTGGTGGTGTGTTTGATGGAACTGTTAAATAATGCGTGTTGTGGTAGACTATCTTAATGCCTTGGGTAATAAAACTGAATGTAACAGTTCCAAGATTTCTCCTGGGTGTAATTTACCACAGACATATGTTCTTCATCACTGTTTCCAGCAGTAAGTTACAAATTGGAGGGGAAACAGAATAGACCAAAACATAATGGAAAATGATGCTTTTCAACAGAATGCTGGATTTGGGTGCATTTGGGGGTGGAGAAAGCATCTTTCTGGCAGCTGTTTACAAAAAAAAAAAAGTCGATTTTGCGAATGTCCACGTAGAGCTGTGTGCAACTACAAACGTATGCAAAAGTAATACTAATAGAGTCACAAAGCAATTAAAACTCTTATTTTTTCAGCTGCACCGTTCTCTCTTTTTCATCTGCAGTTCTCTGTGGGAGGTTTGTAGAGGAGGTCTGCCTTTCGTGGTGTGCTCTTGGGGCCAGCAAGCCAGCCCCAGGCCCGGCCGGGCTGCAGGGCAGCCAGCTATGCTGGCCACGTGTGGGACCCCTTGGCTGGTACCCCTGTAGGTATCAGTTGCACCCTTTCAAGCATAGGTGTGGTGTGAACCTTCTTGTGCCAGGAACTGCTCTTTATGGGCTTCTAAAATCTGAAAAGTTTTAATCGTAAAATGGATTTTGTTTTTGCTAAATTCTGCTTCTCGTAGTCCTCAGCACAGGATTCTTGGGGGAAATGTAACCCAGGCTACCTGAAGGTATTGTGAGCTTACTGCTAGTGTGGCCTAAATATCACGAGATCTGAAATCAGTGCTGGTTTTACAGTAAGCATTTACATTCCTGGAAAGGGACGGGCCAGTTGTCTCTGAGGACAGACACTCTTTTTTTTTTCACTTGGCTATGGTCTTGGCTTTATTGCTGACTTGGAGCAATAATTTCCCAGTTACGGGTGGGTAGGTATGAAATTAGGTCCTAGGGTGTGGTTGTCATGTAGACACTTTAGATTTGATTGAATGTGCCACCCACCTTGTGCAGGGACTCAGGAATGTGCCTGCTTCACAATGGAGGTGTAGGTCAGGTATCTACTAATGATTTCTACTCCCTCCCCATCCCACTCTACCCCAATTCATGCAGTTCAGAAAAATATTGTGAAATTTCCATTGTTTAGAATTATAACATCCAAGAGCAACTGCTGAGTGCTTTTAAATTTTGCATATTTTTATCATGAATCTTTTCTATAAAGTTTTCACTAGTTCAGTGAAACCCTAGCCCTATTCCTCACTTGTAAAATAGCTTATTTCCAAGTAACTCATGAGTTTCACAACAGATTAAACCCCCCCCCAAAAAAATACCCCCCCAAAAACCAAACCAAACCAAACCAAACCAAAACAAAACAAAAAACCAAACCAAACCAAACCAAAACAAACAAACAAACAAAAAAACAACCCAAAAAACAAAGTCGTGGCTTGAAGAAAACATTTGCAGTCTTTTTTTTCATTTTGCTGTTTACTGAGACTTTAATCCTTACTACAAAAAAACTTCTTTCACGTGTTCTTAAAAGCTAAACACTTTCTTAATGGAACATGTAGACAAATAAGAGAAGGATTAATCTGGTATTTCTATGTTGTGTAGGTGTTTATGCTGAGGACCATAACTGGCTATATTTATCCAAAATAAAATAAAGCTGCAACCAAATTGTTTCTTGCTATCATTTAGGGGGAAAATAGAAAAATCAAAATTAAATATTGTCCCTTCTGATTTTTCATAGCAATGTAATTCAAGAAATACAAGTTCTGGGTTTTGTTTTGTTTAGGGTTTTTTTGAACATTTAGAGAAGTTTTAACAAGCTGTTCAGTCTCCCAGGCCTTCTCAAGAACTTCCGTTTTGCACGTTGACGTTTCAGAAGCTCTGCATTTGCACAAAAAAATTAAGAGGCATGTGTTAGCAATGCTGGGTCCTGCAGGGGTGGTCCTTTAGGTCTGGGTACAGGACTTGTGTTTAAGGATTGTTCCTTGATTCCAGGCATGCGTGGGAGTCTGTCTTCAAGCAGATGGGGATCAGCTCCCCACGAGAGTAAAGATTTATAAATTAAATTGTTTATGTTAAAAGTTCATAGAATGGGTTACAGAGGGTGAGGGAATACCTCAACACGTCAAATAGCTACACATTTTGAATGTCCAGACAACCTTCTCTTTGAAATACTGATCAGCTTCTTCTAGTCCCTGGTGCTTAAGGATCATTTTCATGCCTAAAGTTATCAGGAGAGATTTGCAGTGCAGTTTGAATTGGGAAGACCTCTTCCCACCAGGTCAGGCTGTTGTATGTGCACGATTATGTGCTGTATTATTTGGGGAATCCACTCTGTCCTGTAGCTCACAAATCCTAATAGCTACTCTGTAACAAAAGGAAACACCAGAATTGCCACTGAGTATGGTCTGTGTAGAGCTAAATCTGCTGTGATGTGGAGAGGAGCTGTCTATTGCTGGTGGTGGTGTGGTGCTGCAAATTTCAGGGCTGCTTCCATTGTCATGGATGCATCACAAGGAAGAAAAACTTTCTCATAGAATGGCTTCAGTCAAGTGATAAAAAAGAAAGTCATCTCAGATTATGGCAATGTTTCTTTCTCCCATGCTCCCTCTGTCTCCCTGGGTAACAAGGAGATGGTCCTTGCCCTGCAGAGCCCTCCTGGGCTGGTGTGCAGATAAGGCACAGCTGGAATGAATGAGTTTTCCCTTTGCATCAGATGAAAAAACTGTAGTCTCTGATAGAGCTAAATACCTTCACCCTGCCACACTGCAGCCATTGGTATTGCAGCTGGAGGAAATGCAGACCATCTTCTCCCTGGTTCTGAAATGGCAGTTGGACATTCAGGAGGCTTTTTTTCCCGTTGCTCCAGCAGATTTTTATAGACACCTACAATACCCCTCTCTCTGACTGGCAGAGGGTGGGTATAAGATCACCTCTTAGTATCTCTATTATTTTCTTGACGAATTTTGGACACAATCCAGTGGAAGATATTTGTTGCCCAGCAGTTGCAGATAACAGTGGATCTGACTTTTGCCCTGCCAGGAGCTTGTGGAAGACAAGCAAAGCTGCAGCCTGGCCACGTGAGAGGGGGGTGTGCAGGGTGTCCCGAGGCATTGCCAGCGCTGCAACAATTCAGTCCTTTGCTTCATGGTAACAGAGCTACTGGGGAAAGGTTCACTTCACATGTCCCAAGATTTTCATCTGATTTACACAACAGGCAAAAGGATTGTTGGGGATTGTTGTGAACTCTCTGAAGAAATGAGGAGATATTGGCTATGCACTGAAGCAATGACCTGCTTTTCTTCATCCACTGACTCTGCAGGCACAGAGCACATGTCCTAATTTTTGTCAGCTCTCCTTAGGACCCTTGAGCTGTGCAAAACCTTAGTTCCTTTCTGTGATCTTTCTAAAGGCTTTTTCCCATTTCTCTTCAAAATCTGTGGGGGACGATTGCACCAAATCAGCGGTCACTGTCTTCAGGCTTTGCATCTGGGTGGATTCCTGGCCTGTTTCTCAGCTGGGAAACACAGAGAGTTTTCTAGTGAATTGTTTGGGCGACAAATTGCAGTAGTGTTCTGGATTAATTTGCATATGCATATTTTTTGGTAGGTCTTAAAATATGGAGCATAGCTTAAAAATCAGTGTTAAAAAGCTTATAGTCCTAAAGGTGAGAAAATTAGGCTGCTTTGTACACATGCAGGGATATTTGTTTAGGTTTCATAATGTATATTAAAATATATGGTAGAAGTCAATCCCAATGGAAGCCCAGTTGCGTTGGGGATTATTTTTTTTTTAAACTTTCATATGTTGTCTGTTTATTTTGTCTTCAGCACCTGGTCTCAGTTGGCTCCAAACTGGATAGTAATTCTCATTGAAGTGTTTATAACATGAAATTTTTTTATTTATTTTTTTTTTTTTCTTTAACATGAGACATATGCCTGCAGCTCTGCAGGCTCCTGTCTTGCTGCCAACTTAGCAGGACAGCCAACTGCAACAGGAAACTGATATGGTGCAATTTTCATTAATGATTTGTATTCTTTTTCAGCACAGAAACTCAATAACATTTATAAGGTGCTTCTAACATCAAATATCTCTTTGCTTTAAGCATAAAACAAAAACTGAAGCTGCTTTAGAATTAGGCAGCTTTTTAAAATATAATTTTTATATATATGTGGCATGGTTAAATCCTTTTTTTCTTCTTTCCATATGAGTCACTTCCTTGCAAAACCTTCAAGTATTGGCATATTGTAAAATTATGAGTAAATTCTTGCTGTTTTGCAGAGCACACCCAGCCTGGCAAGTATTTCCTGGTGAAGTATTAAATAACAGTCAAATAAAAAAAAACTTTTTAGTAGTCACCACCCATATGACATAAAACTAATGAGATAACTTTGGGGTTCGTTTTTCTTTTCCACACAGACACAAATGTTAAGGTGTTTGTACTAGATTGGAAAATTTTGCTTTGTTACATTTGAATGCCTTCTTGTAAGGGTTTCTAAGCATTCTATTGTAATTGCTGTCAATTTAGTATGTGTTTCAAATATACACATGCTGTGTTCTGTATCAGATGGCACAAGGACAGACACATCACCTCTGCTGAGTCAAGGAGGAATAACTGCTAGCTTTAGGTATTTCTAGTTGTTTTCTTCAGCTCAGTGGTGGTAGTAATTCTCCTGCGCTTACCATGAGATTTTGTCAAGGGTGCTTTCTGTCCTTTGAATTTTGAGCAGTCAACCTATGTCAGGCTGGCAATCTCCATGTATTTTAATGGTGATGCATTATTTTGAAATACAGTATTTCAAGAAGCAGTTGAGCCCTGGTGTAGAATGGAGTCTTATGACTCTACGTTATCACAGTGTTAAACCAAAGAAATCTCTTGAATAATTGATCAGAAATGATCTTTTATCTTGCAGAAGCTTTTCTGTGTTGGTCACCTAAATATTCCAGCAGCAGAATCAGGAATATGAAAATCACATTGAAACGAATTCCTAGAATTTAATAAATAGCTCAGGGATTTATGGCTTAAACATATATCACTCACCCAAGCAGTTCACTAGACAGCATGCCCTAATTTTCCCCTCTTCATTGCAAGCTTTGAAGACTCATGGATTTTGGCTCTGGAGGTCTTCTGTTCAGTCATTCATTATAGTCAACATAATTTGCTTTCACATATAATATATTTTAAGGGTCAGGTTCTGCTTCTGTATACATCAATGTGAAAACATATAGTGCCTCTCCTACTTGCAACAATCCTGAGATCAAGTTTAAGGGATGGATCACACTGTTATGATGTTGTCTATGGATCAATTCTGACATAAGGACATAAGAAGGGTTAAGAACAGGAGACCTTATCACTCTCTCCAACCACCTGAAAGGACATTGTAGAGAGGTAGGCACTGGTCTCTTCTCACAAGTAACTAGTGACAGAGCAGGAGGGAATGGCCTCAAGCTGAACCAGGGAAGGTTGAAACTGGACATAAGGAAAAATTTTTTCACTGAAAGGGTTGTCAGCCATTGGAACATGCTGCCCAGGGAGGGGATTGAGTCACCATCCCTGGATGTGTTTACAAACCACATATAGATGTGGTGCTTGGGGATATGGATTTATGGTGGACTTGGTAGAGTAGGGTTAATGGTTGGATCTGATGATCTTAAAGGTCTTTTCCATCCTAGATGATTCTATGGAATATAATCATTGATCTGTCAACCTTGCTAATACAACTTTTTTTTTTTTTTTAATACAATAGCAATACCTTCCTTAGAGCTGTTTTTAGTGCTCCTACCACTTTGTTTTCAATAACATCTAAATAATGTCACATACTCCAAAAGTTCAAAAGCACTACTTTATTTAAATGAGTGCTTTCTCATAAATCCCTTCATGTGTATTCAAGCCCGTACTACAAACCTTAGAGGCAGATCTCTCATGGTCTTGAATTTTAAATCAACATGGAGAAGGTGCTCTCACAGTCCCTTTCTCCCTATTTGTTCTTGTTTAGTTTTAAATTTTATAGTTGAGTAAATGTCACCTCTGATGGTTAAAGTTCAGGTCAAGTTACATTTTGCTGTGACCTTCTGCTCTCTTTTGCAGACACTGGGACTGTGGTCTGTCAAGACAGGAAAGTTCACAGATCATAGCCTAAGGATTTTTTTTCCCCTCTTTCTTTCTTGTATATACTTTTATCAGGCAAGGAGAATAATGTTTCTAAAATTGGATTTGAGGGAGCTCTGTTAATTCAGAGTTTTGTGTAAATGTGATGTTTGTGCCCTTCATGATTTTGGAAAACATTATGCATTGCTGAGGCTAGTTAAGAACCAGATGTCTGATTCTCTTTTAATTTCCCACTTTATTCATTAAAATAAACATTATTGTGGAAATAGTTGCCTGATGAGAGGTGGCAACAGCCAGTCATAGCCAATTAGACACATTCATTTAAGAAAAAACAAAAGTATGTATTTGACTTACATGGATTTGTATTAATGGGGGGTGTGTGTGGATATAATACATGAATCTTCCAGGTTTATTTAAATCTCCTTCCTCCGGCTTTTGATTCTGGTGCTGTCTCTGCATATTTGTTTTACAGATCTGTGTACACCACATGTCTTGATGTAGCCTGCAAGACTTGGAAAAAAAAAATAGAGGGAGAGATAGGTACAATTAGAGTTATAAAACAGTCTTTGGAGAATGGTTATAGCCACGGAGAAGTGCTGCTGCTGGGTTTAAAATAGGAACCTTCTCTGTCTGTCTGTCTTTTATAGCCAACAGAAAGATTTTTCAAGGGCACGATCTTGTTTAGTTGAGTCTTGAACCAGCCTTATGAAATACCTGTTCCTCCATTCCCAAGGGTGAGGTGTGGGAACCATCCTTTACCAAATTAGGTATGTGCTTGCCCGAGACATATCTGCAACCAGCCACAGCAGGATGGTGACAGTGTCCAAACTGCTGCTGGGGGCTTTCATCAGTAAAGGTCACATTGCAAAGCTTGGGTGTTGCTTTATTTCTGTTCATAATTATTCATTTATGTCTATGTTCTTCACAGTCAGCAAACCCCTTCTTTCTTCAGAAACAGGCTCACACTGAATGTTCATCTCCTTTCACTGGTGCTACCTGTGTCTAAAGGTCTGGATATTTTATTTCAAGTTCATGGCTCCTAACTTACATTCATAGTGGTTCTCTTTCAGTTCTTGTGTTGTAGCCAGCACTTGTCTGTGCAGTAAATACACATTTTTCTGGCATATATTTTGATAAATAAGTAGGAGCGATAGTATATACTCATTTACAGCTGGTTTTATGAGACAAGAAACAACAGTCTGTTATTTTTGTTTCCATTTTCCATGCCCATTTAGCATCTGCTTCTCCAGCAACATAGATAGATGGGAACAGGGAGTACATCATGCCTTTTATTTTGCAGTAAGTGAGGGGTTCTGCACTTTACAGTGCACAAGTCCCTTGCTTAACTGACTCCCCCAATGGCCCTGGGTTTGAGATGCCATCTTGTGTGTTGCCTGTGCAAATAACTTCTCTCAGTCTTACTTGTAGTGACGGACAGAGTGGTTTGGTTTGTTTTTCCTTGTAGCAGCTGTGATTGTTGGATTTAATATCTATTTGATTCTAGTGTATTCGCTAGTATCTCTTTCCTGGTTTCAAGGAGATAAACTAGGATGACTCATGGAGCACTTATTCCCAGAGATAGCTTCAGCAATCAAAAAGGGACCATGAACACTTCAGGCAAAACTACCAGATATTAGGCATAGATGGTATGAAGGTCACTGGGTTTTGTTATTTTTTCCCCTTCCCTAAGTAGATGAAGTCCTCTTCAAACAGACTGCAGAACTAGCAATTAGTGTCCTTCATTCTGAAATGTAATCAAATTTAAAATGTAAAAAAATCCCTTTTGGCTACAGTATAATAGAGGCCCCTAATTATGAAAGGCATATGTGCCCCTCCATCTTTCTTCCCTCCACCCATGTAGATAATTGTCCTTCTTGAATGATTTCTTCTTTGTAAAAATCTTTGCGACATTCTACTCCTGGTTTGCTCAAAGCCATGCTGTTATCTGGTGCATTAGGTTTGTGTTGTTGGATTCTTGCAGGGTAATATACAATATAGTTACACTGATTACTTGTTATTTCATGTGTCATCTGTGTTTTGGAATATCTCAAAGCTTGTCAGTCTTCCGCTGGGGATTACATCATTTTGGAGGTCTCAACCGTTCTGAAACACAATCATACTTCAGTAGTAAAATATGTATGCCCGGACATCTGGCAGTCTTTCAAAGCTCCAAACTTGACACAGAGTTAATCTCAGAGAAATGTATTTTCTTCTATTCATAGTAACTAAACAATTATTTCCATGGGCTTTTTTTATTTTTTAAAATTTATTTATTTATTTCTTAATGTAGGGTTTTCTTTACAGATGGTAATTACTGACATAAAATACATTTCTTTGGGGTGTTTTTCCCATCAACTGCAGGATTTATTAATGGTTTCTGCATGGTCTTTGAATGTCTGGGTAATGGTCAATTCAAATTAATAATTGTAGCTTTGGTGGTAAGCCTGATCTTGTTTGAAACATGCAAGTCTCTCTGTTATTAGCTGCGTTTTTTTCAGGGGCAGACCTCTGGGGAGAAAGTCACCTGCACCTGCTAAACTACCTTGTAGTGTATTGAATTAAAATAACAAACTGGTATTGCAGACTATACCACCCCATCACATCAGCACCATTTATGTTGCAAAGGCTTCATAGGGGTTGAACTGAAACAGCACATTGCACCAGGGTGAATTTCCTCTCAATATCCACTATATCAAATGGCTTCAGAGCTGTTAGGAGAAAATGCTAGAAAAAACAACAGAGCAAAATTTCCCATGTGCATACTTAATCTGGATTTTTGTGCTGTTCCTACTACTTTGTTAAATTTAAAAGATCTATGCTGCATTTAGCTTGTTTGGCGGAAAACCTGTCTACCAGACTACCAACTCCAGGCTTTTATTTGGGCAGCCCAGTTCCAGGCTCACATCTTAGTGGGCCCTGTTTTGGTACCAGCTTCTGCAGCTGAGCTCACCCATAGATGAGCAAAGCCTGTTTCAGGGGCTGCTGAATTCAGAGGCACAGTGTGAATCTCTCTCACAGACCCACTAGATAAGGATGTAGCCAGAGTGCAAACACCAGCAGAATATTCTGAGTTTTGATTATCTGTTTTACTTTCCTAAAACATTATTTCATCAGACATTTTTATCATATCTCCCTAATTTTAAAAATTTACCTTTCCATTTGAAAGATTTAGGCAGAGAGTTTGAGTAACTAATATGAACTAATAATAACAAGTATAAAATGTAAACTAACTAATCATATAAATTTATTTTAATGTGGCATATAGTACTAATAACTAAATTACTATTGTTGGGGATATATGTGGGGATCTATTTATATGTGTGATTCACCTGAAAACCTATGTGAATTAACTTAACACTTGCAGATGGTAAGGTTTCCTTTTGATTTTTTGATAATTTTTTCTTTAATTTGCAAATATTTCCTGTTAAGAGAGTGAGGGAATCAAGTTAAGGGAGTGGGGGGATTCACACTTTTTTTTTCACATAAGATGGAGACATCACTGGCATGACAGATGAGTTCTCTATGTAGAAAAGTATTTAAGTAAGTGGAAAGCAACTATGGAAAAGTTCTGGGATTTTTTTTTATGACCAGAACTTTCTAAAAACATCCCTTGAAAGGGTTTTCTGTCTTCTTTTAATTTCTCACAGATTAATGAAATCTATGTTGCTCTTAATTTTACTGGAATTTGATTTTAATTAATTTTTTCTTTGATGTGTGCAAGAACTTTCCAGTATAAAGAGATTAGATGGCCTTCATTTATTCTTTTCAAGGCACACCACTGCCAAAAGAGCGCTTTGTAAGCATCTAAGCGGAATTGTGCAAGCTTTTATTGCTGTTGTTTAAATCTACAGCAAATCTGATTTCCCATTGGTTTGCATGCTAGTCATGCAGTCAAGTATATGAGTATGCAGATCAGGAAAATTATAAGTTTATTGAAGGGTCAGTGTAGTTATCAATGGCAGCTGTTCATAGGATCCTTAACACGGAGCTGAAAACTTATCTTTTGAATGGTTCTCACCCCTAAAAACATTATAAGGTCTCAAGAGCATGACTATTTTTAACTAAATAGTAGTTATGTCTTTTAGTTTACTTAGGCATGAGACCAAAGGTCACTGAAGTCAATATGAATTCTTCCACTTACATCAGCGTGCGCTGGGTCATGCCCTTAATAAACTGTTGTGTTCACTATCCAAACCAGAAGAGATTACAGCATTAAAAACGGTGCAGTACAAGCCAAAATGGGTTCGACAATAGCCTGAAGTACTAATTCAACCTCCAGTCGAGCAGGTGGAAGATAAACATCCCACAAGAAAAGCTGGACTATTTGTTGCATTAAAATTGCCTTTCAGCTAACCCAACCATGCTAAAAACATGTTGGCATGACCACCTTGCCCACATATCAGCGTCAGTGATGAGAGCTTGGGGTGGGTCATAAAACGCCACGCAAAATTTTGGAGTGTGTTTATCATTAAGCAAACATTGTCTCATCTCTGAAGTAAAAAAAGGGGTTTGATCTTTGTTTTAAAGGTCTTTTAGTCATGATAGGACAATTGTATTTATACTGCAGAAGTGTTGAAAGATGTGGTGAAGATCATAGTAACAATTAAGAAGCCCTATGTCAGGAACCCTGAAAATATGCTTGGAATAGAAACTTCAATAATCTAAAAATTAGGAATTCAAGTATTGTGCTGTATGAAAGTTTCATAATAAGGAGAAAGAAGGAAATGTGTATTTTGCAACGTTACTCCTCTAGTTCTCAGAGGAAAAAAAGGGACGGGGGAAAAAAAAATAATAAAGAAAACAAACAAACAAAACCAACCAACCCAAAAAAAGAAAAAACAAACCCAAACAAACAAAAAAACCAACAACAACAACAAAAAAAACCAAAACAAAACAACACCCCACCAACTTATATTTAACTTATATTTAATGATGTGAGTAATATAACTGAGTAATCCAGTGGAATGTAAAAAATATTTTTGTAAGTAAAAGGAAGGGAAATACTCTAATATTAAAAATATCCCAGACAACCAATGAATTTGGGATCAAAAAAATCAAGTACCTGATTCTGAAGCTTGATTTTAAGGCAAACATCTTCAACCTTCTCTCTGGAAAGACTTAGAAAAGCAGAATTTTTTACATTAAATGAGGCTAAGTTTTGATGAGTCTGTTCAGGGCCTTTACTGAATGTCACAGGATGAATATTATTAAAAGTGAAAAACATCATTAAATAGAAAATTGCAGTCTGAACTGAGGGTTGATGCAAATTGTAAAATGGAATGGCCTTCACTGGTTGACCTGCGAGTGCAAACCCTTTTACTTGCTTTTGCTTGGCAGAAATATTAACCTTGAGGAGAGCCTTAATGATAGTAAATATTTATCCCTGTGCGATGCTGAATTTTAGCTTTGCAACAAGAAAAAGCACAAGCTACTGAAATGTGATAATGGTATTCATATTAACATTTAATTTTATTTAGTTCAATTTTTAAATTGTAAGCTTTTTTTAATTATCAAAAGGGGACTGAAAGAAATGGTTATTATGCTAAATTGTTGTCTGCTTTCCAGTTTTGTTCTGTGTTAAATTATTCCCCTGACAAAGAGGATAGAAAGTATTTGTATTTCAGACATTTGATGATTAATCGGCCTCTGTGTTTGTGTCTGTGTTAGTAAAAACAGAGCTACTGTTGCAGGGTGGAAATAACTGTTCTGGTGTATGCCTGCAGTCAATCTTCCTACCACTGCTGGGTATATTTTTTCCAACCTGTATCAAATACAGTGTGGAAGGTATAGCAGTGATTGAGGAAACAGCTGCTAAAGCACTGTTTAGTCAAAGCCTTTCAGTTTGCACAGCTCAGTAGCGGAGCTGCCTTGATATTATTAGTGGTTGTTCATGGTAGGTGCCTGAGATTCATTCTGATGGTGGCAAATTCTCAAAAGGTGTTTGTTCCCATTAGCCATGGGGTGGGTACTGGTTAGGCTGGTACTCCTTACCCCTAAGAATCAGGTCCACGTGATATTTTTAATTGGCTTTATTTTCCAGCCCACAGAGCAGTTTCCTTGAAGAGCCATTGAACACAATTCACCAGCTACTTAGAAAAGATTACCAAAGACCCTTCCGTATAATTTTAAGTCACTGTGGGAAAAGTGCTCCCTTGTGGTCCCAGCTTGGGTAGAAATTACTTCTCTGATATTTTGCAGATGCACCCAGAGGGAATCGTGGCTCAGGTTTCTGGCCGCTTATAAAGCCACAAGGTCTTGTGGGGAGAGAGGGGTGGGGGGACAACGTGCATCACCGAGGACATCTGAAGTTCAGATTTATCTAAGGGAAGAAGCTGAGCCATGGGGTCTTCACTTTCCCCCACATGTCCAGCTTGGGTGAAGAGCAGGGCCAGTGCTGGTGATCAAAGTGCAGAGGTGCACACCATGAATACTGGCTTTGTTCCTCAACCCCGTTTATCAAAGAGGAAGGTACTTATTAGCACAGAAGTGAGAAGGGAGTGTTGCTGGCCAGAAAATCATTGTTATCTGGATTTTTGCATGGGAATAGATGGAAAGAAGAAAATGCACAGCCTTATCCACTAGCTCCTTTCATAATTTCCTTCACACAATCAATTTGCATTCTTTGCAAGCAGTGTCTCACTTCTGTTTTGTCTCTGCTGAGGGGAAACAGCAGTAAATGTCTCATTTTCTGGTATGATTTCAGAATCTTCCACATTTCATAAGAAACAGAAGATTTCCTTCTAAAGATGATCTTCAATGCAAGAATTTGCATGGTGGAGAACAAGAGAGGCAGATTTTTTGACTGATACCTGAAATTGTGCATCCAGCTTTATAGTGTATGTTCTTACTTATGGGCACAAGTGATGAATTATTTGTTCCAATAAAGTTGCTCAGTTTACCCAGACAGAAGCTGCACCATGAGCAAGTGCTGTCATATGTAAAGAAAAACAAAGCAAAAGGTCACCATGAAATAACCGTGATGGTTTATTCATTATTATAAATATAAACTTAATAATGTGAAATGCTTGATCAATTTTCTTCAATACCTGCAAAAATACCATTTCTGTGTGTAGGATAATTCAACAAAAAAGTGGTTCTTTCTGGCCATTAGTCTAAGGACACTGAAGTTCCCAGTCACTGTAGATCAGCAGAGACTTACAGTGGTTTACAGCATTGTTTTAGAGTTTATTATTGCTTTTAGCTGGGATTAATTCCCTGGTCTAGTTCACAGTGCAGCTTGTCTATCAGCTCATACTAGCATGGCAGCAGGAGCTGGTTTGCAGCTCTGGAGGGTGCTGGGAGGGATGGAGGAGGACTCCTGCTGTCACCCTAGCTGCTGGGCAGCCTGGACAACCGTTTGTTTCATAAACTTTAATTCCACGTGATCAGCACTTTATCACAGATTCCATAGCTTTCACCAGGGTATTCTCCTGTGTTTTCTGTTCAGTCTTTCCCCTGCTGGTTGAACTGTCAGTGAAATAAAATAGCAGTCAACCCTCATGGAGCTAGGAGAAATTTTGCCTGTCCTCTTCCAGTGCCCTTCAGCACATAGTTGGTGCCATCGTGGTCCTGCAGCTTTTGTCTCCTCCTAATAGCCAAAATGCATCCCAATGAGTGATTGGTTGTGTTGTTGGATAGACGCTAAATCCCACTTCCCTTTTCCCTCTGCATCCCCACAGCACTCCAGCATTTGTCTCTAAGGTCACTGGCTATATCTCTATACATTCTTTACTTATTTTAATCTAATCTACCTCCCTTACATCATTCTCCCCTCTTCCTGACGGGAAGTTCTGCTGAGGTTAGCTCCCCTGCTCCCCTGAGAGTTGTAGCAGGAAGATATCTTGTGCTGTTGAAGGCCCTTCTCTTTGCTTCATGGAATGCACATGATCTAGACACAAATTGCATTTTGTCTTTCAGCATAAAGCACTGCATTTTAACACATACCTCCAATAAATACAGCAAGAGGATAGCCGCTTAGCAGTGGTTCCTTAAGGCTGGTATTCCAGTTCTCTTGGAGATTTATAGTGCCTGAATAGAGCATGTTTATGTGCCTCTCAGGAACATAGCTTCTGGGATATGGGGTTGCTGTAAAGCAACACCACAGTACTGTCAATGTGCTAGCTTAAGTCCTTGCTGTATTTTTTCATACCTTGTTCTTTTTAAGCTGTTGGTTATGCTGCTCCACGAGGGGCTATTGCTTCAAAACAATCATTAGTCTTATTTTGTTCCTCAGAAAGGTATGTGGTATCTAGCCACGTTTGTTTAAGTGACTGTATAGCTTAGATTCTGTTTGCAGGTTTTTTGATAGGTTATTAATTTGCCCATAATTTGTACTAATCTCTGTCCAGATGAAATGTCAAATTAAATTCTAAAGTTGCAGTTTTTATTTTTAATAAGTTATAGAAAAGCTTTCTTCTATGTGCTGAAGGCTTTTTAAAAACTGAACTCAAAGGCATCTTGATAAATTAAAAATGCATTTTTCCAGTTAATAACAGAACTGACAGATCATACGGTCCTAAAAGCTTTGCTTGACTAGACCTCATCCGTTGCTATCTAGTTTTTATCCGTAAATTGGAAATTGGTTCTCTGTATCTAACAACCAAAGATTTTCTCAGCTTTGACTGAACTAGCCTTTGAATTGAGCTAGATGAATAAACTGACTTAAATAAAATGTTCCCCCTGCACCTGCAGAAGAAGCTGCAGCTGCCAAAAGATGAATACTTCAAAAAACTTGGATCTCTAGGATTTAGCCAGTGATTTCTGCCAGTTCAGGACTTTGATGTTCTTTGAAAATTCAGCACCAAATGTGCAGTAATGGGGTTTGTTATGTAAGTATATCCCTTTAAAAAGAAAAATAAAAAAACATAATCTCAATTTGGAATCTTAATAAGAAAAAAAAAATCCAACTTAAATAAAACTGTTGGTGGAAGCAGTTTTTAACACCTGCTTTTTATTCATTCCCTTGTCTCTCAAATCAGCATGGGCTTTCCGTATGACTCTTTCAGTGCAGGTGACAGAGGTCAGCTGCCAGCAGAGAGAGGTGTTCATTTGAAAGAAGAAAGAGACAAACCAGGGAAGGAAGCATCATTTCACGGAGTCACTCGGGATGGAGTGTGTTCATCTAAAGTTTCTGGAAAAATTTCAAGAAGCAGCTGAGTTAAAGTCATATGTAGCTCACTGAAAACAATTACTTCAGCAAAGAAATAGATGTGGCCAATAACATACCTAATTTAGGAAAGCTGGTGTAATTGTGAACCTTACTCTCCTACTGGCACAGACAGGGAAGTGCTAGAGAGAGAAATAGAAAGGTAGGAGGAGGAGATGGCTCTTGAGCCCTGTAAGCACAGGCAGGAAACCTCTGGGATGCAGGAGAGGGCAGTGCTCAGGGCCAGGGATTGCAGGAGGTAGCAGTGACCCATGCAGGAGCTCACCTCGGGTGATGGCACTGTAGGCAAAGTCCTGCTTCTCCTGATAGGAGGGTAGACATCAGAGACCTGGATCATCAGCAGTGGGCTGGTGGGTGTTCTCACACAGTGAGCTATTCTATACATAGTCCTCTTTGCTTTATTCTGCTTGAAAATGCAAAAAGATTGTGGTAATTTCTGGAAAGACCTTACACAGAAAACAGGTTACAGAACTTCACTGTGAGCAAATGCAAGGCAGCAAGCATTGGACAGAGCACGTAACTTTCTCTTTGTCCTGTGCACAGTGAAAATGTTATCTGGTTAGGTTTTTTGCAATTTAGAGATTAGCTGCATGTTTTAAGCCTGGACAGCAGTTGTCAGAAAAATGAATTTAATATTAGCATCTTTTTGAGGGTGTTATTTTGTGTAAATTGAGAGTGACATTTACAGATGAAGTGATCCTCTTCTTCATTATGTTCAGCTCTTGTCATAACTTAATTGAAACCACAGAGAAATGAAGCAACGGGAAGTGAATAGCTGGAAGATCATACAAGGAATGAGGGTTAGCTGGAAAAGTTTTGAAGAGACGTGGGAAATAAAACCAAAACAAAACAACAAAAATTCTAAAATGTGGGGGGTTTGTATGAAGAATTTTGTTCAGAGTTCTTATTTACCTGTAATGTGTAATAAGGAGGCACACACAGTTGCATGGTGCACGTATGCATCTTCACATACCTCCATGAAGGTCTGTACATGCCCTGGAAAGTCTGCCCATGACTGGAAGAGGTAATTCTGCAAGACAGGATCTAACACTGAATTTCTTTCTCATGCTTTTGCCTGAGCAGATTTTGTAGGATCATATCGCAGTCACATTGCAGGGGACACATGCTGGTATTTCAGATGGTCACATGTCACATTTTTTAAGATAGCAGAAAAAAAACCCCCTCAAATACCAGAATGAAATAAAAATAGAGTTAAAATATATGAAGATATATAGATGAAATGTATTATATTAGTAGTAATGATGTGGTAGAAATAGAAACAAAAGTGCCATATTTCACGGTTTGACACTTCAAAGGATACTCCTCTTCCAGTAATCCTCTGATCTGCTTCATGTCACAGGTCACCTAAACAGTATTTGCAAACCTCTTGTCTGGAGTACTCATTCAGGATTTAAGGTGGCACAACCTTTCTTGACATCAAAAGTTCAAGTGCACTGATACTACTCTGAGAAAGTTACATCAGACTTAATTTTTATGTAGTCTCACGTTTATGAACATGTCTCCGCGAGATCAGTGTGAAACTTGTCTGGAGAAAGGGAAGAGTTTTCTCCTGACAGCCATTTGTTGAGGTTAGACAGTGTCTGGTAGTTAGCTGGGCACTGCTTGGAAAGTGCTTGAAAAGGTGAGGACCAAAGCAGGAGTGGCAAGGCTTGGCTTAACCGTTGACAGATGTGTCGCTGAGAAATTGGCATGAACTCTGAGTTCCTGAATGTAAATAGTTGTTCTATGTAAATGTTCTCCAAAGTGCTTTGCCACCTTGGAGGGTAAAATGCAATGGTAGTAATTGCTGCTAGAATTTTGAATGTGGACTGGACTTGTGACAACAAACTCATTCTGGGAAGCTGGCATTGACTGTGTTGTGCTTGGGCAGCGATGGATTCTGCTCTCTCAGGCAGGCATCATTCCTGGTTTTAGGTGACCTTTCCGAATCCTCCAAGTCATGAGGGTTTGGGAATTTTGTATTGATCCATCAGTTGCTAGTTGTTTCAGTCAGATGGGTCCTATCTTCTACTCTTTCCACCGACAAAGTTTACTTTTTGCTCTGTCTTACTACTCCAAGCAAATGGTGGCATAAGCTGAATACTGCAAGTTCCTGTGGAGTTTCTTGCAAAGTCTTGCAGTAGGAAAGCTGCTCTATGATGCCCCAGTGTTAGGCACCTTGACAGGCATTTGAAGAGACTTCTTTCAGGCTTTTCTTCCTGTTTTGTTTTTACAAGAAAAGAGAGCATATTCAAAACATTTCTGAAGCACCAACATGAAAGAAGCAAGTTTCTAGTGTCATAGCTGAAATAAAACTCCTGAATATTTTATTCTCACCAAAGTAGGAATGCCAGGTTGCTTTGTCCATGAATGATTTGAAGGAAGAAGGATATTTTTTCAAATCTGTTTAATTAAGATGCCTCTTCAGTTCTCCCTGTCCTTAATTTCAATAGGTTTTCAGAAGCTTTCAAACCAGAACTACACAGGGCTCTATTTCAAGTGTGCTGTAAAGAGCTGATAATATAGCCTCTGTGTCTGGGGCACAGAATCCTCCTTATATAGCTTTTCTGAACAGGATACATTTGTTCTGCAACAGATCTTGCATTGTTTATTCCTGATAACCATTCTCAAGTCAGTATAAATGACACTTCCAGATAACTTTCTTCCTCCCTGATAACAATCTGGTAGTTTATACCACTTTCCAGAAGTGTATATTTCTGTTTAGTTTTTTAGGGTGCATTTAGTATTTAGTATGGCCAAAGTAGTAATTCTTTCAGTATCTGCCAGCTAGATCAGTTTTGAGAAGAGTATCTTCAAAGCAATGTCTGTTTAGAACTGACTTATTTATGTGTAGCTTCTGTTCCACAACAAGGCAGTCAAAAAAATGGAGCATCTGTTCCTGATGCCTGAGAAAGAGGCCTGAGAAAGGTCTCGGTAAACAGGTATGATTTGGAAAGTCATTTGCAAGAACTCTGTGTTCTGAGTAGCTGTGTACTCCATTTCAGATCTTATTTTTAAGGCTTTGGTTTTTGAATGAAGCACTGACGGATGTGAAGGTGTCAATGGGTCCTGCTGAAAGGGATGTGATTGGGATCTGGAGAGGTTACTAGGAAAAATCTTGAAGGATGGTGCTCAGGACAGTTGTAGAGTCCCTTAAATGGCTTTATCCTATTAGGGGTGCACTCAAACACATTGCTGGTGACCCAGAGTTGTCAGTGCAGGGGGAAGGTGGGCTGTCAAGCAGAAAGAAACTGGATGACATCAGAGCCTAATAAAAATGGATCAGAAGTATATGTTGAGACTAATATTGAGATTTTCTTGTCTGGAAAGAGTCACTGTGGTGTATTATGAGGGATCACAGACAGGTGATCCTGAACTACAGCCTGTTGCTGGTGCACATTAGAGCAGCAAATTACAGCTGGGCAGATGTGGCATTAATGCTGCTGAATTGGGTTTAGGAGATTCCCTTCAGTTCTGTTTGCCCACATGCATGGAAAGTTGACTGCAGCTGAACCAAGTTAAGAAGAGAGCTTGTTGAATGCCAAGGAAGGAGTTGTTGGATGATAAAGAGGCATATGCATTTTAGAGTATTGAGAAGAATGCTTAATAAGAATAGGGAACAAAGCAAGAGTATCTTATGTGAAGGCACTAGCTGGTCTGAATTACATAGCATAGCAAAACAGAGGCAAAGAGAAGAGGTGGTTGCACTCTCTAAATATGCTTGTGAGGCAAATCCCAGACAAACAGTATTGTTGACTGTATCTACTGGAGGATAATACTGGTATAAAAACAAATAGCATAAACCTGATCATTAATAATATAGGAAACCAGTAATATGTTTCTTACTGTGGAGTAGCACATTTGCGTGAAGGTCAGAGGGAGCAGAAATCCCTCTCTTACAGCCTGTTCTCCAAACAAAGGTCAGCAAATAAGCAGACAAGAAAATAATAACAAGAAAATGACAATTGTCAAATGTCAAAAGTCAGGAAGACTTTTAGAGTCCTTTTTGTTCCTAAGTTTTAAGATGTCTAATAGGTATCAGATAGCTAAACACGAAGTATCTAGGGGTTTAGAAGAGCTGTAATAACTCTCCTGACATCTCTTTCAAGCATTTTAAAGTACTTTCTGATTTGTTTTGTGTTCTGAAATTGCATTTACAAGTAGAAAAAGAAAAATATTTTGCCATACTCACAGGGTCAAATTCTTTTGTTGGATCTGACAGCCTAATTGAGGCAAGGCTGCTGCAGCTCCATGTCCCCAGGTCAAACCAGTAGCAAGGCTGAAGATGTATTCTCAGCAGCTGCATACACACACAACATATGTATATGTAAAACCTTTTCTCCGTGCCCTCAGTTTAGGTTCCCCACCTGTGATTGTGCTCCTGTGCTTGTGGAGGTGGGCCTTTGCTGGGCTGATGGCTCCAGTGATGGGCCTGGGAGTACCTGGGCAGGGTATTATTTGGGTTCCTCTTCCTGCCATCATATCTATTTACTCTTTGTGGATGTGCAGATGGGGGTTTGTCATGTAACCTAACAGTACCATACTCGGGTTTGAATGTGGTTCAGAGGGTGAGCAGTTCTAGGGGAGAGAGAGGGAAGTTTGCAGCTTGGTGGCTGCAGACCTGGGATCTTTGCTTACAGAATGGCAGGACTGCACGGAAAGAAAACCTCTATCTGGACAGAGGAGAGCTGGAGAAAGTTAAGACCACAATATAAAATGGATGATGTGATTCAAAAAGGGGGAATGGTTGAGAACAAGAACATGGGAAACATTGAACTTGACTATATTTTCCCAACAGCCTGGCAGAAAAAATAAAAAAAGTAGGATTATTGCATGGAAATTTCTAGATGATGGCAAGTATCTTTGTCAGAAGACATTAGAAATAAAAAACGAAATGCAGATATTCTCATCTGGGTATGTCTTTATAATGTGAACAAATACTCTGTCCATTTGGAGCGTTTACGTAGGTGGTTTAAATACTTAAAGTACAGATATAGAGGTGGATTTACTTTTTTTTCCCAGCAAAGTAGATCATTCTCTTCTTTCACATTTTTGCTTAACAACGCTTTCCGTTTAAATTGATGGGAACACACAGATATTCCTGTGGCATTTTTCTTTCGTTATAACTCTTTCCTCGGTAGCAGAGGAGTCTTCTACATGTGGTTTTTGACAGGGAGCCAGCTCTAATACATCCATGAGAACTGTTTACATTAAAAGGTTGCTGCCCATGTACCCACAGTTAAACTTACGCTGAGTTTTTTAATAGCAGTTGTGTTCACCAGCAGTCTAAACCGGTTTCAAACAGGTAATGGAGAGCTTCCTACATACCCCTACCACTCCCTGGAAATTCAGGGCTCCATGCCCTCTGCCAGAGACACAGAGAAGGACTGCTGGAGTTCTCTCATCACTTCTGGGTTTAGACTCCATCTAAGGAATTCTTGCTTCCCAGCCCTGCCAGCATCAGTCTCAGCACTGGGAGATGCAGCATGACACAAGTTCATGCTTCAGTTCATCCTGACTGATAAATCCTCAGTTTGAATGTTTCTGCTCAACAAAATATTTCTAAACTGCACAGTGTTGGTAATGTAACTGTCATAAAAACTTATCTAGATCTGTGCTGAATGGAGGAGTAACTTTAGTGGACTATTTCATTTTCCAAAGTGTTCAAGGAAAGCCTATCCATACGAGCCTCTCCAAGAAACCTGAGTATACATTCTGTAGTTTGTCTTTCCATCCAAGTAGAGTGCCTTAGTGAAGTTGCTTGGGTGACTTTACTGTCATAGGAGAAGAATTGAGTAGACTCATAGAACCACAGAATGGTTTGGACTGGAAGGGACCTTCAAAGATCATCTAGTTCATCTAGACATCTTTCACTAGATCAGGTTACTCAAAACCCTGTTCAACTTGTCTGTGAACACTTTCAGTGATGGGGCTTCTGCAGCTTCTCTGGACAACCCGTTCGTTCCAGTGTCTCACCACCCTCATCATTAAAAAACTTCATCCTTATACCCAATCTAAATCTACTCTCTTTTAGTTTAAACTGAGTAGCAGTTCTTGCAGCTTTTCTGAACACCTACCCCTCATTTCTGCAGGAAAAAGACAGTTACTCTTAGCTCATTTGGAACACTCAGGTGATGAGAGGATTTTCCCCTCCTCCACTCTTCTCCCTTCAACTATTTATAATTTTATTAAAATAATGCATTTGAACCACTCGAAGCTTCTATTATTTGATGTCTACCAAAAATGGCAGTCAAAATTTCTCTTTGAGAAACAATTTTGAATTAAGTTGAGAAGGAGTTCCTAATTCATATTGCTTACAAAATTTCTGTATTTTTCAAATCTTCGGTACAAATGCAATAAAAAAACTTTACCATTTTAAGGTAATCAGAGCAAAGATCCACTCTAATATGGACACATTCCTTACCAGTGCATATAGAATCTCCTGTTCTTGTCTTGCTTTCAAACAAAAAAAGGTAAATTAAGTCTTTTTAGTCTTTACAACATATGATCACATGTCAGGAATATATAGATTCAACCAGTGACTGATAGTACTTCAGCAATAGCTGGAAGCCTTTGTTATAATGCCCTCCAAAAGATGTTGTTTCGAGTGGTTGTAAAGTGAGATGAACCAAATTAATTAGTTTGCAGAGTAGCAAAATCTGCCAAGCATACTCTATCCAATTCCATCTTCATGGCTCTGGCTCAAACAAGGTTGGTGTGGCTCAGGCTGCCTTTAAGAATGGATGCTTGGAGTCTGCCTGACTGCCACGGTGTGTGCAACTGGGACCTCCCTTCTTAATGACTTAACAAATGGAAGACTTAACAAGTATGATGTGGAGTAGACCAAGAGAACACGCTGGGGTGGGAAGGAGTTTCAGCACTCCTTGGTGCCCCATCCTCTTCTTTTTCCCACCACAGCAGTAGTTATGCAGCAATAACTATGCAGTGCATTTATGTTGTGCATGCAGAATAGGCCTGGCACATCCCCAACACATGGGATTTCTCCATGGATGGGCTGCACAGCACATGTTGCTGTACAGACTGGTGCGTAGCTGAGATTTCTTTTACTGAAATATGGGAGCCATGTGTGCACGTGCCTGGGTTACATGCCACGACTCTGCAAATCATCTGGCCAGGTCTGTTTGAACGATCCATCCAGTGCGATGATCCTGTGCCACACAAAGTGGGCTTGTTACATGTTGGAGTAAGAAAAGGGAGTGACTCCCTTCCGCACATCAAAGCAATGAGAGCTGGGAACCCCAACACTGAAAGATTTAGTAAGTATAACTCTTTGGCATTTTTTTCCTCAAATGAATTTTGTCTGGGGTCATAGCTAGGCTTGGCTACACTTCTGTCTTTAAACTTCTGAAAGGAAGCATAGCTGTTGTAAATATTAACGTCTTTAAAATGTCTATTTAATGGATAATTCCACAAATCTACAGTATTTTTAAATTCATTTACCACATATTTAACTTCTAAAGGCACTGAAATAAAGAGGCTTTGCAAAGCGGCATCTAAAGCGTAGCTGTTACAATTGCGAGCAGCTGTGTATGGGACTTGCACAATGCACATAATGTACTGTGACAGCAGGGGAGGTGATTTTGCAGAGAATTGATGCATTTTTTAACTTTCAAGGTCACTTTAGACAACACTGTACAAATCAACCTTCAAAATTATAGGACAGAAGAAAAGAAGAAATATTTTTATGAATGCAGAAGTTAGTACTAAGAGTGGCTGCAATAACATTTATGTGAGGGAGGATTAAAGATCATAAAAGCATTTTTACATGAAAGAAAAAGTATCTGAATAATCTGCAATAGAATTTAAGACCATTTAAAGCTCAGATTAGGGGTGGTTTTTCAAACTAAAACTGTATAGCTTTCGGTGTGGTTAAGACTTTCGTTCAGATGCAGGTATTTCATTTTTTTTTGTAACTCTGTAACAACAGAAAATATTCATCCATTTTCTTTCTGCTTTAAAAAAAAAGGACCTAGTTAGTATTATGAAGTAGGTGATCTCTGCAGAATGGGCGCTGATGAGAACCATGCACAGAACAGGAAGTTCAGAAGACAGGGGATGGCAGCCGAGAGCAGCTCCATCTGCTCTGGAAATGCATTGCTGTTCTGCAGAGGCCAAAACAACTGACAAGACAAAGTCATTATTTATGGGAAGACTATGAACTCTGGCCGTTTGTCAAGCTGACTTGAGTAGTCTGCTGCTGGACCCGATGAGCTAGCAAGTATCTAAGATAGATTTGTGCTCTAATAAATGTCAGATACAGAGGTGTTACTGAAACAAATCGCTAAAATATTAGGAGAAAAGGGGAATGTACATCAAACAGCAAAAGGCTCTAATTGCTAACTTCACAAATAAAGACTGGAGAGCATCAGAAAACTTTATTTTCAAAGAAAAGTGGGGGGAGCAGTGTGATGTCCCAGCCCCAAAGCCAGTGGTAGAACTCTTATTGACTGATATGGAGCTAGGGTTTCACCTGCTGTGTGCAGTGTTTCAGTGTTCTCCATCCATTCACTTCATCCTACAGGAGCCAGGATGGCTCATGTATTTGTGAAATGGTTTCCACATCTTCCCATTCAGTAAAAGTTCCAGTTCCCAGGCCACTGAAAACATTCCCCATTCTCTTAAAAAATGTGTATCAGCAAGAACAAATGATATCTTTTAGACTAATAAAAAATGATTGGGATGATGCTGTGCTGCTTTTATGCCGACCTTTGTTGAAAGCTGGAATTTAGAAAAAGCTCAGCTGAAATAAGTATGGATAATCTCATAGCCAAGTCAGGCTGGGTGCAATTTTTTGTCTGTTGTTTGGGGGTGTCCCATATCTTGTCATCATTCTCAAATACATGAATTATAGCATGTTAGAAAATTACCAGAAGGAAGACTTCTTTCTATAACTGTATAGTATACATGCTATGTACAGTCAACAACTAGAAATTCACATGCTTTCCTGCTCAACTGCTCCACTACCTGACTTCAATAGCAATGAGTAATTTGATGTTGTCTTCAAAAAATGTTGTGAATCTCCAGTCAGTTATAGGCATGTTCCTAGTGCAAAAATATTCTCTAAACATAGGCACTTCTAAAATATTAATAAACCCAAACCTCCTAGTAGGAAGCCTGTCTAGATTCATTGCTTGGCTGCGTGACACACAGCAAGAAAGGGAGCCACATGTTCCTGTCTGGAAAGTGATCAGTTACATTATTCCAGGCATTAAAATGTGTCCATATGTGTGCATCTGTACACACAGAGACACACATACTTCAGATCGTGCTGATAATGACATTTCCAGTCCCAAAAGAAAAATAGATTGTGTACAAAAGCCTTTATTTATCAGGCATAGAATGTCATTGTGGTCTACCCCTTCAACTTTAAAATTACTCCCCATTATGATGGCAGGAGTGGTCTTAGAGCAGTTAACTAATTCTGTGTATAGCCTCTTATTCAGTCTGTTACTGAATTATAAAAAGGAGCACAATGTTCTCCTACTTTATTTATCATATTTTATCTAGCGTAAGGGCGGGTTATGTGTATTCATAGTTCTGTATAAAATATCTGTTATCTGCACATTGGATATTTTAGAGGGCTGAGAGTCTCATGATGAGTTGTAGTCATGCGACACAGTCATATTTCACATGCCTGTGACAGTCTCACCTGCATGCTGGCCATTAATCTGTTTTTCAATAACATCTAATATTACTGTCCCCAGGCAATATTGCAGTTTCCTTGCATAGAAAGGCAGAAAAAACCACCTGCTACAAAATTTTTCTTTCCATCCTATCAAAGGTAGAACTTCCTCCAAAAGTGCTCTCAGTGAGGGCTAAAGTGACTAAGGTTCAGTCTAGAACTAGTGATGAAGTTGTGGATGCCTCATCACTAGAAGTATTCAAGGTCAGGTTGGACAGGGCTTTGAGCAACCTGATCTAGTTCAAGAAGTACCTGATTATGGCAGGGGCATTGGACTAGATGATCTTTGAAGATCCCTTCCAACCCAAACCATGCTATGGTTTTCTGAAGCAGGACGTTAATAACGTGGGTGATATTGAAAGCTAGCACTTCAACCCTCAGTAGGACAGGGGCTGACCTAGGAAAGGCATCTATTGCACTCACTTCACACTGCAGAGGACTTTGGCAAAGGTCCTAGATTGGAAAGGAATGAAACCGTCTTTCAGGCATTGGGATCAGAGGCTATCACCTGGAGTAGGGACTGTAGATGGTGAGGAAGCCACTGAAATAGTACACATGGTCTGCAGATTGAACCAGCCTATTTAGGAGGAACCAGACTGGCTTTGGGACCTCACAGAGTTTTGCTGGTGACAGTAATAGTGATTGTAACAGCACCAAACCTATGTGGGGCTTTGTCTCTTTATCAGAAGATGGCATAGAGGGAGCGTCCTCTCAGAGTACAGACTAGACCATGAAGTCAAGGTACAAGCACAGACCCATGCTGGATCATGCCTTCCCTCCACTTTTCCTGTGTTCTTTACTACCTACTTACAGTAAGTCACTTGGGGAGCTCTGAGCACTAGGTCCATTCTCATGGTGAGCCTTCGGCAAATAGTGGAACCATTCAGCAGTATTTGGCTTTACCCTGGGTTGTGCCACACGTTATCAAACAGTGTTTGTGGCTGTTACATTGAGCTGTGTTCTTCTATCTCCATTAGGAATTTTTTTTTGTCGGTAACAAAATTAATTTCTTTTGTCAGTAAATTTATTTACTTTTCCTTCACTTAATTGTAGTTTTCAGTGCAGAAGACAAGTCTTGGTTTTGGGAATGGAAGAGTCAGATATGTTACAAATGAGCAGCCGGTTCCTAAATTCTGCACTACAAAGGTTATCGTGCAGTTTTACTGCATTTGATACTCATTATGCTGTACATGATCTGTTCCTTCCATGAGGATTCCTGCAGATGTGAAGGCTCACACTATGGTTGGTTTAATTAGAAATAAAGTGTCGAGAAATTTGGCACCTTTTTTTTATTCTTTGTTCAAATAACAAATGTTAAACACATGGACGCCAATTAATTCCTGCAGCAATTTAACTGATTTGAGTGGCATTACAGCAGGGGTCATTTAGCTTATGACATTCATTTCAAATTACTTTTTAATTAACTTCTCATAACTAGTGTTGCCATCTAAAAATCTATGGTAAAATAAGAATACCCTGAGATATGAGAAAAGTGTCATCAGCCATACTTCTACTTGGCCAGTCATTTGCCAGGCATCTTTCTGAATGTTGTTATTTTGCTAAGGGCTAGCACTGGAGAGAAGAAAGAGTATTTTTAGAAATCCCTTTTTTTGTTTGTTTTTGGGAGAATGATGACTTTGCAGATTACTGAAGATCCTCTTCTGCAACTAGAGTTCAGTCGTATTCTTGCAAACTGCCAACTGAAGTAGCTTGCTGCTGTGAGATATGGGCAGTAATGATTGCAGAATTGGGCTCTTAAGTTACAATATTGTCAAAGAAGCAGTTACAAATAGTAATAAGATCATTAAAATGTTTTCATTGGGATTTGCTTTGACAAATAGCCATTTCACATGCCTTTGCTGCAAATGTTGATTTGTATGTGCATCCATACTCATTTCCAAGGTGCAAAATTAGCAAATGACTTGTGAAATGAATCAGTGAAACTATTGTGCTCTGTGGAGAAGTGAATAAACCAGCTATTTTAACCTCAGCCTAGGCTTCCCCTCTCCTGGGCTTCCTAGCGGATCCTTTTGAGATATATCTGTTCACAAAATAAAGCCACTTTTTATGCTTTTTAGTACTTGCTGAATATTTGCCAAGGATTTCTATGAAGTATCTGTGAATATAGCCTGAGACAACACGACACTGCTTCCCCTGTTTCCTGTGCTGAATGGCCAGCCCCAATGATAAACTGTAACACTACTCAAGGTAGGAAGGGTGAGCTGCCAGAAACTATTTATCACTTCACTGGCTTTGTACCATGCACATCCGTCTGAAGTTAAATTGAGGTTATAAGAGGAGTTTTCTTCTTGCTCTGGCTTTGCCAGCGATAGTATCTTCCGTTAAGATGAACATAGAAGTTCAGTGTTTAGCCCTTAGATGTTCCCATGCCATGAAAAGAAGATGGAAGTGGTATAAAATTTGACTCAAACACCTTCAGTACCTGACAGCTAGTGCTCTAACATTAATCTGCCAGTAACTTTGATAACACGAATACCTATTTCTAATGACAGATTTCAGGATGATGCTTTATGTACACGTGTATATATGCTCAGGTTTCAGCTCAAAATTTAATCCTCTTTGGATTTTTTAAGACTTTTTAGAATATTACTATTTCCTGTTCTTTGATTCCATTTGATATTGCTGTTATAGATAAAAAAGTGACTTCTCTTTTGTCTGTACAACCTCATTTTACAGATGGTAGGTATTCTAAACTAAAAGTAAAATGTGCATGACATTCTAAGCAAAGCTCTGGGTAATTCTGTACAGTTCAACTCTTTATAAACTCATAAATCCACATGAATTTAATTTTAAATGTTTCCTACAGTGGAATGAGAGGTTAACATTCTGTGATGTGTGTCTCTTATTCGGTGTCAAGTACCATGAATCACATGAGATGTAAGATAACTGTATTGTAAAATGGAAGCATCATCAAAAAACTCAGCACATACTTGGCAACTCAGCACTTCTCCTTTTAGCCTGTCTAAAGCAGATGTGCATCTTCATTATCAATGCTGTTTGTGTTTTGATGTTAATTGTTGTGCCAGGTGTTGTTTCACCTGAGAAAAAAGAAAAAAATTAATCCAAGAAACATCAGACTTGACTGGTTGGCTGGAAAGACAGCACTTGAGATGTGGTCACTGTGGTAGCAGGTGGCTGATAACACACCGTGCTCCTACGCACCTTCAAATAATTCACTAGTTGTAGTTGGAGCAAAATGTGTCTTTGCTAAGAGATACTCACAGTGATTATAGCATTGCCTTACAGCTTCCACTTCTACTGACTGCAGTTTGCTAAAGTTTAAGCTGTTGTTTTTGAACTGTTGGCTCATGTTGATAGGAATATTGGCTGCCTGTCTCATCAGCTCAAGTGGGACCAGGGTGCTCAAGTCGACCACCCTGCTGTCTGAAGAAAAGGAGCCTGAGAGTGGAGCACACTGCTCGGAGCAATTAGGTGCTGGGTGACCTCCCAGCCGCTTCACACAAAGCATCCCCTTTCCCAGGCTTTCTCCAGACCTTGGCAGTGGCAGAGAGCTAGATGGATGAGAGGGTGTGCTGGGAGAGGCTGAGCTGGGGATGAAGTGAGGCAAGAAAGGCTTTATTTCTGGACCTCGGGAAGAGTGTGTGTGTAAGAAGCTTTTACAAATATTATGCATATAAGCCCAGAGCTTTACGTTGGATATATTTTCAATTACTCAAAATATATCATTGAAACAAACTTATTTATATAACTGAAATTCCATCATGCAGTCAAAATTCACTTACTTTTTCTTTAAATTTATAGCAACAGCAAACTTAGTTACGTTCATTCTTTTTTGAGCATGTAAAAATGCTTAATGTCACTTGAAAAATGTTCATGCAATAACTATGTTTTCTTTTTTTATACCAAAATACAAAAATGCATGATAAAAATGCCACAAAGGGAAATAATTGATCGCTTGTCCATGCTGTAGAGACTGACAGACTACACAACACCCTTAAGTAATTAAATTGCTTTAACCACTGATAGCTAGGTTAGATTCCTTTATGTGATTCCTGCCCCCCACCAGGATTCATTTCATTTCACTTGATGTTGACCTTGCTGTACTTTAAAAACACATAGCTAATGGGTCAAACTCAACTCATAGTCTTACTTTTGCTTTATGAAAAAAAAAAAAAAAAAGAGTTGGGTTTCCTCCATTATTTTAATGTTTGTGCTTAAAGGACTTCAAAAAGGTAGCTTACTTTCAGTACTTTGATGTGTTTGGAGTATTCTTTCATAAAGAAATGGTGGCATTAAAGCTACTCAAGTAAAGGAGATGTTTTCTGATAAAAATCCAGTTCTCATGATTTGCTGCCTGCGTATTCCCTTTTTCTTTTGAATTTTGCTCTTAGAAAGAAGGGTTGTTAAATAAATACAGTAGCACAGAAGCAAATGGGAAACATCTGTTGTTCTTTTTCAGGAATTTTGTGAGTCAGGTTTTATGAACATCTGAATTCAACACTTTTTTGTAGAATTTCTTGTAGTTTAAAATTGTTATTGTAAAATATATACTTAAAGAGAATACCATAAGAAGTGTTGAGAATGTTCTTGTGCTTTGGAAATTGCAAAGCTGAACAGGAATGAAAGGAAGGTGGGTTTTTCTCTTTTATTTTCTTCTTAATGGAAATGGTTCAGAACCCCAAGGAAATGAGAAGAGCACACTGGACCAAAGCATGGCTTAGCCTGGTGCCTATGTCCTGTAGTGGCCAGTACAAGGAAATGAAATACCTGCTATTTCAGAGTGATCCTTCCCTGATATGCCATCCTGTTCTCCAGCAATCAGAGCTGTAAAAGATTTACCGTGCTAGTGATGGATCTTGTAATTACAGTAACAGTGTAATGGAGATGGATATTCTGTGATTTATAACTGGCAAGGCTAAAGGATATTTGAAATAGGTGGGAGCACAGATTTTTTGATGGAAAATGTATAAGTACTGTGGTTTAAAGAAAAAGTCAGTATAATATAGCAACTTTTCAAACTATGATGTTCTGGTAATGAAGAGAAGTGATTTTACCTAGAATATTAAGAATGTCTTTTTCCATAATTCATCAGGTTGAAAATGGTTTCTTACACTGGTATGGCCTATTTTTTGTATCAGCGATGTCATTGTGAAAGTTCTCTTGCTGTCTTTCACTCCCTCAGACCATGAGCTCACCTTCTTTGTTTCTACAGCTTTCTCTTTCTCTGTATTCAGAGCCCCTTCAAAACTTTATTCTGTCCAAGTCAGATATTGGAGATGTAAGTATCACCCCATCACCAGAGCTGGATGTCATTACTTAATATTAAGTCACCTTATGTTCCCACTTTTCTATCTCCCCTTGCTGTGAACTACAACAAATGTTCATTAATTCGGTACCTGTTATGTCATCCTTATTTTGGCAGCCTTAAAGACCTTTACTTCCACTCATCTTCCTCACCTGTAAATTGCTAAAAGTGGTAATTGTTTTCCCTTCATTATGTAGAAAGCTGGGGCACAAAGCCTACCGTTAGAAATGGTCTTATGCTATTCTATGATCTGTGTTTACAGATGTAAATAAACTGAAAAGAGAGAGGCTACAGGTTTGCTCACCTATTAGAATGACAACAGCAATAGGTAGTTCCTGTTCTTGAGACTTGACTTTCTAGACAGTTTTTGTTAAGTCCCTAAGTACACATTATTGATGCTATGTAAGTAGTAAGTAATGATGATGAGCTTTCAAGTAAAGAGCACAATTTCCATTTGTCTTTAGAGCTGTCATCACGGAATCTGAATGTCTTGACACTGTTAACCTCTCAGGTGGATGGATATGTCAATCTGGAACAACTGGCAATTTCTTAACAAGAGTAAACTGGTGGAGCTCCACATAACTTTCAAGCATCTGTGTTGTTTTAATCAAGTATAGAATTTGTCCCAAAATTTTGGTTACCTCTGTGAGCCTGTGTATGATCACCATCCTTAGAGAAAGCTGCCATCTACCATGAGCTAAAAAACACATTTCGCTCCTTCTTGTCTCATTTTAAGGGCTCCATTTTTGGTTGGAATTTTTTGTGCTTTTTAAGAATTATTGAGAATGAGAATTCTCCTGAGAATCATTTCCCCCTCCTAATGAGAAAAACAAAACTTTCCCCACTACCATAAGAGTTTCTATAGAAGGAGATGGCTACCTCTGACTTGAAATGAAGGGTTTCAGATATCCTACCTTGTCAGACACACATCCTTTTGTTCATCCTGCTCCCTGTAGTTATATTTATTGGCAAAAAGGAAGGACTGGCTACTTTCTAGGAATTGTCTGTCCTTCATGCCCATAATTTTGTGCTTCTACCTTTACATACATATGTATGTATGAAAATCAGCATCTGTTTTTTGTTCTTTCCCTCACCAAAACTATCAATACGAAAAGAAAAAAAAAAAGTCTTTCTTTATCATGACATTCCCAAAATGGAGGATGGAAATACAGTGGATGCAATTTGGAGCTGTAGCTCTTAACAAGTAGAGACAAAGGCAAAGCGTGATAAGGAATGACTTGATTGAATTTAAGTGGCTTTTGCATCATCGTTCACCTTCCTGGTTGGTGGACTGCTCTGGAGATGAGAGAGTCTTCTGGCATAAGTGGAACAATCTTGAGCATACCTAATTAATGCAGCACCCAGAAGCTGATATAAGGGGTATAAAGTTCCTCAGCATTTCTGTGTCAGCTTCTTCTTCTGCCACTCTTTTCTATATGCCAACAACTGTGAAGAGATTCTTTGGAGGGCTGTCTTACAGTGATCTGCCTCAATTTTGTACCATCAAGTCTTCCTTGAATCATCAGATTCCTTAGTGCCACGTTAGCCTGTTGCATAATGCTGCTGTGAGGAGGAAGATCTCATCCTGTCCTTCATGCCTTTATTTAAGATGCTGGCTCTATTCAGATAATCAGTAATACTTCTGCATAAATGTGTTAATGATTTCTAGGTGCATGACTTTGACTCTTATTTTCCAATCTTGCATCTCAAAATTCTCTACAAAGATTGATAGAGGTGCTTTCATGCCCATCATGTACCTGTGTATGCAAAGACAGACACTGTGACACTTCAGGATAACAAAGATAATGGTTAACAAAAGCCTGGTTTAGAAATTATTTTCTGACTTCCCATCTAATTTCTTGAGCAATGATTGTTTTCTTCCATTCCAGGAACCATCTTACATGATCATACCTCCAAGCCCATGCTCTTATGTATATGAAGCAAAAGTCTGAATGCCTCTTTCCAAGCTGAAGTGGGTCCTCATTGTGTGCAGCCAAACCTGAAACAGGCGAGACAAGCATTCTTGCTGTACCCCATGCTTATCAACATGTCAGGTTGAACCAAGAACATTTTGTAAAAGTTATTCCTCATTATGACAAATCCCCTAGCTAGATTACAGCATCGACAAATTTTTACCAGATTTTTACTGCCAAGTTCACTGGGAGCACATCTGGAACTATTAGACATCGACACGTCTGGCATATCATGTTCCTTTTCCATTTAGGGCAGGTTGGTCATCGTTGGAAGAAATTCTAGCTGCAGTCTCATGTCCTTTCCCACTGATAACATAAAGGAATGGCCCGAGTTCCTTGTTCTCTGTTTGACTTACTTAAGGTCTATAAGCTGAATTAAGGAGACATAGAAGAGAGCTGAATTTGCATACTGATATGTCTGTTAGTTTACTGAGTAAGGCATTTATATGTGTGTGTATGTCCAGACGGAGAGAGAATCATGCCCCAGCTCCCTGGTCTTGTGCACTACAGGAGAAGGAGTCTGACAGGACCCCAAAACATCCCTTAGAGCATCCTCTGACCCTGAGCAGGATCAGTACTACCTAAGCCCTTCCTACCAGATGTTACTCTGCTCAGTTCTTAAAAATTGCCCATGAGCTCCCCTAAAACTTCCAAAACTCCCCTAAAGAATCAAGTGCATAACTCCCCTTACTGCAAAAGTTTCTTCTAACATCTGGTACCTTAAATCTTTCTGCAACTTAACCCAAGCTTCAGTGGCCATAGAAAAGTCTGCTAGGTAAAGGGTGACTGAGAAGAGTATTTGAAAAATGCTTCCCTGTTCCTTCCTGTTTTCTGTGTCCCAGACTAAACAAACCAAGGGCTCTTATTCTTGGGTTTGCCAGTGCTGCAGTGATTTCAGGCACTTTGCTCCAGACTCTCTCCAAGTTTGACGTGTTTCATCAAGCGCAGTGGTCATAACAAGGAGCAATACTGCAACAAAGTCATCCCTGCAGAGCAGAGGACTGAGTTATTTTGTGTTTCCCATGTGATGCTTCTGTCTGTAATTCCCAGCATAGGGCTTGCTTCTCCTGCAGTGGCACAGCACTGTTTCTGAAGTCTGGCCTGTTCCTAGAAGACAGGCACTTCACTTACCTCCTTCTGGTCTTCTAAAAGCTCAGCTGTTGCCTGTGCCTCCTCAAAGAAAACCTGTAATGGGTCTGAGATTAGTTCACTGACTTTCTGAATTCTCTCAGGTACAATTCATCTGGCCCAGCTGACATGGAAACATCTCAACTTATCTAGTCTGGTTTTCCTCTAGTCTATGTGTGATCATTTTAACCATCTGATTACAGTATCTTTCCTATAAAAGGCTGCAGCAAACCCATTCTCAGTGATAACTGTGGACAGATCTACCTTGCATTTAATAAAGGTATCTTTAGTTTTTGATGTCATGTCCCTGCAATTAATTCCTTCCTTCCTTCCTTCCTTCCTTCCTTCCTTCCTTCCTTCCTTCCTTCCTTCCTTCCTTCCTTCCTTCCTTCCTTCCGTCCTTCCTTCCGTCCTTCCTTCCGTCCTTCCTTCCGTCCCTTTCACCCCCTTCAAATGTTTTCTTGCCATCCCTCTCAGTGGACATCAAAAACACCTTAGGTGTTCTGATTTTGCCCCTGTGTGCCTGTATTTCATATGTAGTGGTCTGAACTGAGTTGTACATCCCATGACTTCTTGTTTCTGAAGTCAGTGAGGACCTCATGATTTAGCCAAGTGGATCTCCTTCTGTTCTTCTATGTTTTCTGCTTTATGCTTGAGTCTCATTTTGTATCTTTGAGGAAACGATAACTTTCCTGAGATCTTTATGCCTTGTAGTTTTGATTTGGGTGTAGTCTTGTATACAAAGTTGTTTAGCTTTTTGAGTCTATTTTCTTAATTATAGTTCCTTTTTGTGATCCTGTTCTTACTTTCTGACTTCTTGAAACAGGTGAACTCAGTCATTTAAAGAGTTTTTTTTATTAACATAATTGCTTTCTACTATCTCAGTAAGTTCCCTGATGCTAAAAAAAAAATAATAAAAAAAAATTCTCAAAAATTCCTGCCTCTAATGAATTTTACTATCACCTATGTAAAAAATCAGCTATACATTTCAGGAATTTTATATGTCATGCAATGTGTGGAAAACACTATGACAAAATCTCTAAGGGCAAATTTGTGTTGTATTTTTAGTACAATCTCAAATACACATTTGATTGCAAAGTAGCTTAGCATCCTGACTGCTGGTGGTAAAGGCTGCCTGTGTCTGCTCCGAGAGTAACAAGTTTCTGAAACAAGAGAGGTAAGTACAGGGCAGACCTTTAGCTTGCGCAAACCCCTTCCCGCAGTTGAGCTACTTAACCTCCCAGGTGGATGAGCCAGCCTCAGCAACAGCCAGGTCTACCTGGCCAAGTCCTTTGAGTCATAGCCTGTAATGTCTTGCCATGATATCGTGTGGCTGACATTGGGCAGACAAGATGTGTCTGCACCTTCCTGCAAGGGCCTGACAGCTATTGCAGCGAGTCAGCCTGAGATGCAAAAGAATTGCAGATGTTTGCCAGGAATGCAGACTTATTTATTTGGGACTATTGGGAGAACTGTGCTTTACAGGAAAGTGAACTCATAACCATAGGTAAGTGACAACTTGCTAGTAGCAGGGAGCCAGTAGCGGTGGTTCTATAAAGAAACCTATTGCAACAGGAAATACAAAACTGGTGAGCATGGACTAGAGAGTATATAGGCTGATACAACATTTTTAATGCTGTATTTTAGGTAAGCTTTCTATGTGCAAACTTTTCACCATCAAGATGAAAGAGTAGAATATAATTGATTTATAATTTTGTTCTGCATTAAAAGATTATACTGCATTGCCTTGTTTGCATAGGAGTTAGATAATAGGGTTATTTTTAATGATGTGGATAAAATGGATGGTGAGTGATGACTGCGATGCTCTGTCTTTCACTTTCTGCATTGTCTGTTCTGTAAATCATTAATGCCTTGTATATGTTTGCACTATATGTAAGACTAAGGTGCCAAACATCCACACCAACATGAAGACCAACTGGCACGTAGGTATGGACCTTAGACAAGTGGTGGGGTGTGCCACCAGAGGAAGCTTTGATCTGTATTGCCCTTGGGTGAAATGTATTAGCTTCTTATGGATAAGCTTGAATTGGCCCAGATTATTTTTCTAGAAATTAGTGGTAACTTGGCCACAAAATCACCTGAGATCTAGAGGTGGCCTGAGATTGACTTTCTTTATGTGACCTCGGGGCTGTGCTCAGAGGGGTCCAGAAAGTGCAGGTGGGGAATATGGCGTGTATGAGCCTATTGCCCTCAAGAGCTCACCGTATCAGGACAGACATCTTCACCTCAACATCACCTTGCTCAGGAGCAGTCCTGGTTCTCCAAGCTTCTTTCAGTTTTGACAGATCAAAGATAAACACATCTGTCAGTCTGCTTTTGTGCTACATCATGGGTCTTGTTATGTTTGTGCTTTTGCACCTTATGCTCCTGAAATTGCTAACTCTTCAGAGGTGTGCACTGTGTGAATGGTTTGGTATCAAATCTTTGATACATGAAGCTGTATTGTTCAGGTGTAATAATGAAAATATTCATTCTCCATCCATAAAGAAAAGTTTTGCCATTTTAGTTTAAACTTTGGCCCTGCATAGTGAACTTCTTCTCTGAACTAAGAGCAAGTAAAATAACCATTCCACACTTTGTCTTTGCCATGTATGCACTGGGACTTACTGCCTGTGAAAACCACTTCTTTCCTTTACCACAAAGTAAAATATCAACAGGGAATTTTTTTTTCAAATTGGCGTGCATCTTCCAGAGAATGTAGGTTTATTTCTTCTTTGGGTTGTCCAGACAGAGCAACAATTTTCTGACCACAAAAAGGGTATATTCTGGTATCTACTCAATTTTAGAAAGTGTGACAGTTGTGTCTGTAAAAGTTTCAAACATCTGAGCACCAGAGGAAACTGCAGCTGCAAGTCGATGTTGCATGATATTGCTGGAAATGTTCTTCTGAGTTCAGCTGAAGTGTTTGTTCCTGTTCTGAAAACTATGAAATTCATTAGTGAAGATTTGCAGTATTAGGACAAAGTATCTGCATGCATATCTGAAGCTATGATGATGTGCAAGTTGGAAAAAATGGAAGTTTAATCACTGTATACTAACCTGAAAAAACTTATGTCATGGTTACCATGTGGTCTTTCATTATTGGTGGCCTTTTTTTTTTCTTTTTCTGTGCTTTGAAGAGAAGTTGGGGGAAAAGAAGCTAATATGTGACAAGCAGCATATGCAAACTGTAAGGTGGAAGTGGTAAATGAATAAGACCACATTTGGAAGAGACAGATGGTGCTTTTCTTGATCATATGGTAACACTGGCAGTAGAAATGTTTTGGAGTTAGGGAAGTGGGGAGGCCAGACATGTTTCCTAAATGCAGGATGATTTATTTGTAGAACATGCAGAAATGCAGGGAACGAAAACATTTAACAGTCCTTGGAGACATGCACGAACATGATATATTTACATGTGTTTTACTCTGAACTCCTGGCCATTCACATGGGATCTTTGATTATGTATTCTTGCTTTGGCCAATGACATCTCCCAGCATCTCATGTCCTCATTGACAGTTTCTTCTTTTCCGGTACTTGTTTAGCTCTTGCTTCAGCACACCTTTTTCCAAACACTGTACCTGCCAAAAATGTCTTATTTCTGCCCATGGTTATTTCTGTTCTAGTTGGTTATAGATTAACCTTCATTAAGCTAGATGTTCATTCTTGGCTAAGAGGTGCAGCCATAGGCCTGATTTGGCAAAAATCCTAGATATTGGGCTAGTTTTTTATTATAATGCTAGATGTCATCTTTCGGGGAAATGGCTCAGTACAGGCATATAAAGTGGATAAAATCTCATTGTGTGCTCAGGAGGAATGGTATATATAATGAAAAATACTATTTCTAAAAATCAGTTTCTGGAGGAAATAACTTTCTGCAACTTTGTGTCTTTATAATTACTTAAGCAGTAATTCATGTTTGTTACTATTGATAATACGAAATCACAGACTTTTTGAAGAATAGTGTAGTAGGAGAATAATTAAACCTCCTGATTATCATTTATTTGGTTGCATAGTATGGTTTCTAGGATACTTTCTATTTTTTTATGGTAGCTTGAACAGTAAATCTTACAATCTTTTAATTACTGAGTGCCTGAGTATATAAAAAAAAAAATACAGAGCAATATATGGAAAATACAAGCTGAATATGGGAAACAAATGCTTAAATATAGTTTAAGAGTAAAAAAAAGAAAAAATAAACAAAAAAACCAAACAAAAGGAAAAGAAAAGAGTTTTCAAATTAAACCTTTATGAAAATATAAGAAGGTACTTTTGAAATTCCACTTGTCTGCAAAGATGATAAAAGTAATGGCATTTCACACATTCATGAAAGGAAACAAAGCAGACCTTTCAGTTGACAGGGTGAGAAGAATTTTGCTAAAGCTACAGTAGGAAGTGCAGAATCTACAAGTCTGCCAGGCTCTGGAATTTAAACTATATCTGTTTGAAAACAGTCTAGTCCTGCTCATAGATATCTTAAATATTAACAAAGATTTAATATTCAGTGGTTTTGACTTTTACAGCACTATTAAAAAAAAATAAATTAATCACTGGGAGTTTTGAGAGGAGAATTAAGAAGCCAAAATGCTTTTGAAAACTTCCTCACATTGTGAACATTGCAAAAGAGCTGATGAAATGCTTCTCTACAGGTTTCAATTGTATTCATACAGAAGACCTTTAAAAATTAAATTTGACATCTTTTGCATCATTCTTCCTGCTCTGATATATCCTGGCAGGACCCAGGCAGTGGTGGAGAGGTACACCACAGTAATATTAATGATGTTGAAGGGCATAACTGTCTGAAAGGAACTTCTCAGTCACCGCAAATTCTTTACACTGGTTGGTACTGTAATATGAAGTCACACATCTCCTGTCAAGATGTCACTTGTTTTGAAAAGATCATCTGATGTCAAAGTTTGTGAAGACAGCTCCACACCTGGCTATGAGTGCTCTTTAAACTTATGTTTCTTGTACATTTGTAATTATGTCAAACTTTACTTTCAGGTGGGCTTGAGAGATCTTGGCATGGTCAGATGTCTTCCAGGTCTGTCATTTAAGTCTAAGTTTGTCCCTAACTAAGAGTTAACTTCAGTTGAGCTTCAGTACTTGTAAACAGTAAGAACCCATCCACCTGTGGATTCCCTGAGGGCTGTGATGATCCCCATCCCTCTCCCTAACACACCCCAGACCTGTCTCATGACTCAGCCCCGTTAAAGCAATTCAGCATCGTGTTGGCTTGTCCTTACTCCTTGATGGTAAAAACCACATTTCCCTCTTTCCTAGATTTCCTGCAGCTGGCAGGCCTTCCCTTCATTTTGCAGCCCCAGCTTGAAGTGATTTTATATTCAGCAGTGAATTGGCAGCACTGTTGGCTGGAAGAAGCTGCTGGATTCTTCCTTCCAGTGCCGTACTAGATGAATGCTGAAAAGTTAATTCGTTTACCTGAACTGGAAATGCTGAGTTTCATTGACCTGCTCCATATTACTCGTAGAGCAGTAAGTTAGAAAGTTATGTTTAAATGCTAGAAAGTAAGCTTAAGAGCTGCTGCTGCATGTGCTGGGCTTTATTCAAATAGAAGTGTGTAATTTTGCTCATACTGTGAAACTATGCAGTAGCTGGCCAAGCAGACATGGATAGCAGTGATGGTGGAGATCGAGAGGCATACTCAATCTCATTACTGAAGCTGTGCCAAGTATCATTTCAGTGAGACCAGTGGGAAGAGAGGATTGTGTGAGGCAGTGAAGTATCAACTCTGCTCCCTTTATTCCAGGAGTGGAGAGTGTGTCAGACAAGCATTTCATTTTAGCAAAGTAAGAATACCCAGCTGGGTGCACAGGAACCTCCTGCCCTTGGCTCAGGTACTTGAGTTTCTCTGCATTGGAGATTTTGCAAGATATGTTACTTATCCACTGAAATCATGGAGATTTTAGTTGACTAACTTATACAGATTCAGACTCTTAGTTTGCAGAGGATTGACCTAAGAGATACCTTGAAATGGGTCCTTGGAGCTCTGAAGTTTATTTTTGTTTCTGTGCATCTGGTGTACATGTGTTTCTTTAAGACCACATGTTAAACATCTTATGAAACACTAGAAAATATACTGTACATGTTATGGACCTGCTTAGCAAGTCTTAGTATCTTTATTCCTTCAAAAAGAAAAAATATTATTTTACATAATTTGTCATAATAGGTTAGCCCATATTTACTGTTTTCCTTTAATGAAAGGCAGTCAAATAGCCTCAAAAAATATTTGAAATTTACTAGACTACAATTTGTATCCTTTCAAGGTTTAGAACAATGCAATTCTGTGTCGTGGAGTTTATTTTGGTTTGGTTTGTTTTTCCAGAAGGTCTGGAAGCAGTAATTGAAATCCCAAATCTGCTGAAGCTGATGGCAAATTCTTGGCAACCAAATTTGTTGGGATCAAAATTTACTTCTTTATCCCTGGCCTGTGTGATATGCTGCTAATTACAAGCCTTGACTGACTGCAACTAGCTGGAAAAGCATTTGTAGTGAAAACTTTGGTGGCCACTAGACTACAGAAGCAGACTTGTGGTAGGTCACAAAGACTGAAATCCTAAAAGGAATTATAAAAACTGATGAGCTGAAGATGTAAAAAGTTATTAGCAAAGACTCCTGGCAAAGGCTTAAGTAGTGCAGATGTAGCTACCTGGGTATTTCCCAAGAGTGCAGCCATTACCTTTATCATAATTGCCTTCAAGTAAGTTTTGGCTGAAGCTTATATATGGTGAAATTAGGCTATGCAGCTTCTAATTTATGGATAAAGACTTTTTTATTGTGTGCATTTCAAAATGTTTAAGATGAGATTTCCCCTACTTTTGAAGCTGTTCATTAGCTATTTCTTGTCATATCTTAGAGATAAGACCTCAGAGACATAGAGAGGTCTTTTCCAGAAAAATATATTACTTTAAATGCAGAACTGTACGGCCTGGTAATGCTAAATTAAGCACTCCATGATCTGCTGCAAGTTTCAGTCTTCTACTTATATGACCTTTTGAGCCCTCAAACTAAGAAAATTACTAAATTTCCTGATGTCATGAAGAGAAAAAAAATGCATTAAGAGTGAATAACCATGAACCTAAGTCAGGTTTTGTATTATGTTTAAGGTGAGCCTCTTAATTTTGCAAGTGTATTAAATGTTGTGCCCCTCCATAATTCCGTTCATTAGAACTACTTCTCTGATAATACTGGTCAAATTCTGCAATTAGTTTATGAATTAAAATGTGCATTTCAATTCCTTGGAGTTAAACATAAGCCAAATCTTGCAGAAATGCTCGTTTTGGAGAAATGAGGAATCATTTGGAATAATGCACATCAAGAGTTGTCTTTCACTAATTAAGCAGCTTGATCACTGTTCTCTGATGCATTGCACACCAGCTTACCCATCAGTGCTTGAAAGGCTCCCCATAGCATCATTGGCTTTTGCTTCACTGCTCATTAAGGCACCATTTCTGGAGTAGCTCAGGCAGTCATAGACTCCTAAAGCCCCAAGCCATTGTGAGAAGGGGACTCTTTCTGTCTTCCCTCTCAGTAAATACCAATCTTGTATAGCTATTGCAATCAACTTTCAGCTGACATACCAGGAGCCAGACTTGCTCATTGATCTCAGCTCTTCTGCATTGCTCCAGAGGTTCCCTGATGGTTTGTAACTGTAAGCTTTTCTTAGTTGGGGGATGCTCACCCTCTACTTTGATATAGCAGTGAATATGCACATAAAAATGTACATAGAAGGCTATTACTGCCTATCTTCAAACCATGGAAATACTGTGTATGACATTTATAATCATGTAAAATTAGGAATGGTTACAGGATATTAAAAAAAGAAAACTCAAGGATAAGAACTTGCAGGGACAATGTGGTTATCCTCAAATCAAGGATCATAAACTATCGTAAACCTTAAATTCAGAATGATGCTCACCCTTGAAAGTTATCTGAAGGTTAAAACAGAAGCAGTTTTAACTCCCTTTGGGAATGACATGAAATGAGAATAGGGGAAAAAAGTCCTTAAAACAGGTTTACATTCACCTGGGATTTCAAATGCCTTAAGTGCAATCCAAAGTGTAGCACAGAATAAGAGCAGGACTGAGTTACAGTTGTTCGTATGCTTAGCTGTGCAAATGTTACCTGGTATGTCTGGATTTCTTTTTAAGTATAACCGTATAGTATAGCTTATATATAGGCTATATAAGGTTACATTTATAAGCTTAACTGTAACTCTGATTTGATTCTACTTCCGATCTGTTCTCTTTTGCCAGCTTTGTGAAAGGTCTATTAACAAATCATATGAGATGGCAGATGGAGAGCATGGAGCTTTAGTACAATGCTAGGACTGGAAGGAAAGTCATCCCAGTGTTGTCTTGTAATTTGTAAGGGAAATATTGAATCTGTGTGGCCAAATTTGCAGAAAGAATTCAGCACTTAAAAGCTTCTGCCATTTCTCTGCACCTGGAGGCAACCAACAATTTATGAGCCAACTATGGTAATCAAATAGACAAATAGCAGATAGGATGCATTAACAGTTTTTCCCAGTATTTGTTTTGGTTTGTTTTTTTTACGTTTTGGTACTTTTAAATTTCAGATACTTTTTAATGTTTAAATAATATATATATGAAATCTGCATAAATAGAGTAGAATTTGGTCAGTGTAGCTTGCACAAAAGGCTTTCAGAAATGAAGAGAGTATTTTCAGATTTAGCCTCCAGATTTACAAAAGAGATTGAATTTCTAGAAAATCCCTTTCATGAAAACTGCAAAAACTGTTCAGTGCAATCAAATAAAATATTTTTGTTTGGGAAAAAGAAACAAAATCCCAAACTATTTTACTGGGTGTATTTGACATCCCCTGTGTAAACTGATCTGGTTCTGATCACAGTCATGAAATGTGAGGTCTGATTGCAACAGTTCTTGACCCAGACACAAACAAACAGTGCTTCTCGCTTTAATTTCATTTTGGTCTATGGTTGGAGCACCACCTCCACTAGGGAATATTAACTCCTGGCTTGTTACAAACATGCAAAATAAAACAGCATGACTGCAGAGCCACCGAAGGCATTGACCATGCTGAGTTTTTGACTGCCTTGTGCCTTAAATCTATAATAGAGAAGGCCAGTAGTTGGTTAGTTAGTAGATTGTTAGTATTACCAAACTGAAAGTATGAATGTATATAGTGCAAATCTTAAACTCAAGAGTTCTGGAATTTTTAGTTTTGTAAAATGAATTCTTTAAGCTGACTGGACACAAGAGTGTATGTAAATGTACTTTCATGAAAAAGGAAACAGCAGCATAAGAAGAGCAAAAACTTGAGTCTCCATGTCAAGCACCATATACTTCTGGTGGGATATGATAGTTGGGACATGCTGCTGGTCCCATCCCATCCCCTGCGAGGGGTGGTTTTCCCCTATTTTCTCTGAGAGCCAAGTTTGTCCCTAAGGAGAATCCAAGCAGTCATCGCATGTCTTAGCTGCTCCAGACTTGGCCTTTAGGCAATGATTAAAGCCAGAAATTGTTGATAACATTTTCCTCCTTTGCCTGTTTCTCATCTTGAGTTTTATATTTGATTCCTCAATACTCCTGTGTCCTGAAGTGTGATCCTCAGGCTTGTTTTGTGCACAGGCTCGTGAAAGTCCAAGCTTATTTTTCTTGAGTTTTCATTTGTTTTTATACCCAGAAACTTGAGAATCTGGCAGCTGCCTGAGGCTGGACAAATTTCATTTTTGTTCTCTTTTCTGCCCCCCTGATTCTTTTCCTTTTCTAATTTCTCAGTCTTTTCTGGCCACTGGGGCAGCAGGCCCAGACCCTTAAGGTTGTTTTCAAAAGATATGCCTGGGAAACATCCCTTCTGCCATGAAACCCCTCTCAAGCCTTCAAGCTTTGTCCATCACAGAGAAGGTCATTAAGAAGCTCTTCTGTGATGATTTTGCACCACCTGAATTCAGGCTTGAACTAAAGAGCTGTCCTGTTATCATCCCCTATGGGAGAAGTCACTTTGTGACCCCAGAGTGGCAGGAACTGGGCTCCACAGCCAACACAAAGGCACAGCCAGGGCAGCACTGTCCCCCACTCCCCACCATGGGCACACTTGGCTTCTCCTTCTAGGAGATGCCATGATTCCTTCTCTCCCTCCATCACTTAACTAGTTCAAAAGAGTAAGAAAATGCTCCACATAATTTTACTGCTGCTAGAAACTGTCTACAAGCTCAGAACATATTTCTAACTAACTTGATGCTGGCATATTTGCTCTGGTAGTTTTGTTTCTTATGCTTGACTGTCCTTCCTTCTGCACCTCAGCACTCACCTTTCCTTCTCTGCTGCTTTCTTTTTCAGTCTTTAAAAATTCATACGGAGGATCTCCTCCTTAATTACATATGAATTTTTAAAGACTCAGCTCTGCCATGCAGAGCTTACACTGCTTGTATAGTTCAAATGGAGCTCTTTGTGGGGTTTGGCTTGCACAGGTCTGTAATGAAAAATATAGCCCAAGTCTTCCTCTCACACTGCCCTTTGTTGCTATTTGAGAAGGTAATCTTGCTATTTGATTTAAAGATTATCCAAAGTAAGAGGGGAAAATGTAACAGACTTGCTGTGTGGTTTGAGGAAATTGCCATTGAAATTTGCTTGTCTCTGGCAGACCTTGAAAACAGCAGGTTTCTATCTGTGGTTGTTTATTCTGTGCTGTATGGTCTTACTAAATAGCAATATATTCCTAGGTTGTTGTATCCAACTGCCTTACAGAAATTGAGATAGCATAAACAAGGAGAAAAACACATTTCAGGTGTCAGTGGTTTGGCAGTCAGGGTCAGTCTGTAGTCCACAGTTTGCCATGTTGGGGACTACCTAGGGGGGAAACAAGGAGTTTGAATTCCATCCTGCTGGTGAGGAGGTGCTGGTGGCTCTCTGTCTCTCCTGCCAGGCCCCTCTGGCAAGGCTTCTACAGCTGCGGACGGCTGCTCATGCTCGTATTCCTCGCAGGCTCTCACTGATCCTGGTGAGGGCTAATCAAGTGATTTCTCAGCAGCTCTTTGGGATGATCACAAGGAAGGACTTTGCAGAAGAACAGCATCTTGGAACTGTGTAAGGTAGAGGCACACTGCTGCATTTTGAGTTGACTGGTGCTCTTTCCTTATTTAGGAGGCCTACTCACTGCCATTTCCTAACAGAAATCTTCCTATTGCAAACCATCCTTTGAAAATTTTCCTTTCCAGCAGTAGCTGGTCATCTACACTTTTCCCATCTTCCAGCTTTCTTAAATATTTGGAGTGAGACCTTACCATAAAGGGATTGTCTTCAAAAGGTTCCTCAGAGCAAAATTACTTATCTTTAGTCTCGCTGAAATCTAAGTCATAGTTATTGAAAATGATTGCAAACCTATCCTGACACAACAGAGACACACAACCCTAGGGCAAGATTTCTGTTTCCTGAGCAGTGTTTGCAAATTTTTACTTGCCCTAGGCTTTGAAATTATCTTTTTTGCTTCTTTTATTGTGAAGCACTTTCAGTCTACTTTTTCTTCCCAGAAGACCATTCACAGTCCAGGGCCAAGTTACCAAGGGAATATCTCCTTTCACATTAATATCAGAAGACTGAAATGACAGGAATGCTTCCAACAGCTGGCAAAATTTCTTATAAACCAAAAAAAGCAAACTCACATGAAGATCCATGTTTTTATCCAGCACTGTCCTGTAAGCCTCCTTTATTTTGTACCCTGAAATCCTGGCATTTGGTTGTTTGGATGGGATTGTCCCTCTTTGTAATGGGTTCCAGCTGCTGTCTTGGCACTGTTGTTCAGGAGGTGTCGTTCGGTTCCTATCTAGTCTGTCTCGTGCCAAGATGTCTTGCAGGAGAGCAGGCTATCCATTGCACCTATTGGCAATGAGGTCTTTCTTTTAGCAATACAAGATTGTGAAGTTTTACATAAATGAGAAGAAATTTCACTTTTGAAGGAAAAAAACTACCGTGTGAAGTTTCTTTTATGGAAGGAGCAAATATTATGCAATGAGCATTCTTTTATTGTTTTTCTGTAAGAAATGAGAAACAAATTATGCAGCTTTTTGGTTTTTTGAGCTATGCTGAGCACAGATTGAACTGGAAGCTGAGTCTTGCATTCCTGAGAGCTTCAGAGCACAGCTGTCCTCCTCTGAATAAGTCACTGTAGATGCACCCTCACAGTTTTGTGCTGAGAACATCATATTTGCATGCACACCTCCGTTTGCCATATGTTCCTAACATCATAGCAAGCAATTAAAACAACATCCTTATCACAGCGTTCCTGCAGTGATGCATTGCTTTGGAAAGAAATTCCTATGCTATTCCCCAAAACACGTCGAAAAGGTAAAAAACGTGATTTGAAAAGGAAATAGTTTTGGGTTTGGTTATTTTTTTTTTTAAATTTGCTCTCTCCGTGCATTGATATATTGAAGTTAAATGCTGAACCGGGTTATGAAGAATTGTTTCATTTTAACAATATCACAAGGTTATATTAAGATAGTTTGTAAGTTAATTACTGCAAATTCTACATCTTCCAGTGGGGTATTATTAAATGTAGAATTAAGTATAAAAAAAATGTAGGTTTATTTTGTAAAATGGAATGTATCAAAGGAAGACCAGCCCAGCGCTTCTGAAAGCTGAGAAGTAAGATCATTCACAGTTGTTGTTCCATTACCTCTATCATTTCTTAATCAGCAAGAGTCATTTTGCTTTTTTTTTAAGTTGGAATTGGGACTCACTGGTCACAGAGGAGAACAGGATTTCATACGGAGAGAGGTGGTTATTCACGCATCACGAGAACACACCAGAAAATGGAAACAGTGTTATGTAAGGTTTGTCACACTCATCTGCTGGGCCTACTGAAAGTCTGTGCAATGTCTGTTGCCCTGTGAATTTGGAGAAACCTGATGTCAGCACAGATCCCACTTGTTGGTTTAATGTCTAGGCACCATCAGCAGGGATGGCTGCACAAGCAAACAGGCAAGCTGGGAACAACTACTGGTGTCTCTTCATATCAGATGTGCTGTCAGTGCTCTCGGATGGTAGGGAAGGCCCTTGTCAAGTCCTGTTGTGGTGGGTGTGGATTAGATGGAGGAGGGTCACTCCTGCCTGGCCCGACAAGTGTACTCCATCATCCCTCATCAGACTTGTGGGAATAGTGACTCTCCCGCTTGCTCAGGAAGATAGTGTCAGTCAGTGGAGGCTTTGGAGACCGACCTCTTTAGCCTCTGCACAGCACATCAATTTCAAGCAGTAATTAGCAATGAGGTGGAACTAACACAGGCAACACAGGAATAATGCCGTGTCCCACCTACTAAAAAAACCTACTACCCTTTTACATTAAATCAGTGTCTGGGGAATGTTACTGGCTTGTCTCTTCCTCCCCTGCCTTTGCTGCTTTGTCCCTTACACTCTTACTCAATTATTTCTAGGCTGAGTTTCAGCAAAGGCTGAAAATAAGACCATTTTTCTCTGATGCAGACACAACTGATTATTAGTATACAAAGATAGTTAATTATATATCTGTAGTGGAAGTGAAATATTCTGCTCCATTATCAGCTTTGTTATCAGTCCTTTTGATTTTTATGGGATAGTATTTCTTTACTATTAGCTGCACTGTATATGCAATTGAAAAGTAGATGCAGTAAATTATGGCCTAACACTAGCAGTCCAAAGGTTAATTTGATTGTACAAGTACAATCCCAGAGTTATGCATGAACATATGCTCTACATACTTATTAATGAGTAAGGTCAGACTGGCATGAGCTGTGTCATATTTCCTGAATATTCCTCAAGAGTTTACATATGATCTTTAGTACAGATAATGCAGAGATCTGTTTTCAGGAAACGCCTATTTAACCATAAAGAAAATTTGCAGGATGCAAATTGTTAGCTGTAAGGTTGACTGTTTTTCAGTTAATGGAGGGGTTGAGTAGGATCTGGAAGGGTGCCAGTAACTTGTGGTTGGCATCACCCTCAGGGCTGTGTGCAATTGGGAAGTCACAAAGAAGGAAACCCATGAACCCAAAAGCATTTGCGAGTTGTAGTCGGCTGAGAGTACTTCAGGGAACCTGGTCTGTACATTTTTATTTCTGTGCAATTGGCTACAGCTTGAAAAAGGCTCTTTATCAGCAGACACCTTTTCAAAATCTTGTTGCTTGGATCGTCTCTCTCTTTCTGCCAAAGGATCTGAACAGCTCATGCAAGGCAAAGTGAAGCTCCTCAGTTGTATTTTTGTTCTACTGGTTTAGGGCATTTTCCTCTGATTGCTTGCTGGAGGGTAACCTTACTGCATGAAAGCGCAGCCTTGCTGGGTGAAAGAATCCATTCACACATTTCTCTTTGTGTAGTTTCAATCTTTATTCATCATACCCGATTTACTGAGTTGCTACATTATTATAGCTTGGTGTACTTAAATCCAGTTTAGTGTTCACACAGTTCATTCAGTTTAGGTGTATCACTGTGGGTGGTTTTATTTTGCAGCAGTGTTAGAGCAGAATCCAGGTGCCATGGCAGTTAATTTTGATGAGCTAAGACAGAAACTCATCAAAGTGAAGATAAATGATACTCTTTCTCCCTAGGAGTAGTAGCTTGATGAATCAAAGCTACACAGATTTTACAAGCTGTGGCCCTGCTCCACCGTTGAGTCCAGATGCCAGGTGGATGCCCAAGTGGTAAAATTAAATGTGTTTGCTGAGCTAGTTCTCCTTTAAAGTGTTTGTTCTTAAGTGCTTGAACTGCGAATGCTTCAGGGGAATAGTGGCTTTCAGATACCCATGCTCCACAAATGTTCTAATACAACCTGAAATATGAATGAAAATAATTCAATCAGATGTGTTCTAGAATATCTGAGGGATACTTTTTATTAAATCTAGACTTCTCTTTCTTGAGAGAAAAGGATCATCTGGTGTTCATTGCTGAGACTGTCTTCCTCCCCCTTGTTCTCACTGTACATTGGGTAGGTTATAGATTGGTATGGGATTTATAGGAACCAAGGCTGAGACTTTCACTCAAGCTTTGAGACAATTAACGTCAGTGTTTCATGGTTGTAAGACAGAGAACTTAAGCATTGCAAATGTTGGCAAACATTGTTTTGAAAACCCCTTGAAAGTGTGTGAATATACACATTATAAACGCCACCTCCGTATCTCAGATGAGAAGAGTGCACTGGCATCACTTGTGCTTTGTGATACAAGCCTGCTTAGGTGGGTGTAAGAAATGTGGAGGGGAGAAAATTGGGTCCCCTCTGTGCCTAAAAGCAAAGGGCAAGGGTTGTGCGTGAGCTGTGGGCAGGCGGCTTTCTGCTGGGGCAGGGGAGCGGCTAATGTAATTTGTGAAGGGCAGCAGCTAGAAAGCAAGTGGTCCAATACTATCTCTGTTGTTATTGCCAGTTCATCTTAATTTAATTCTGATAATGTCGGCAGATCTCTCTGTACAACATCTTTTGGCCGTATGGAGCTAGTCTGGCAGCTCCCCCAACCCAAATGGGTGTCTGGCACTATCTATCATCTAGTTCATGAGGCTCAGACAGTGTTTTATCCTGAATCGTGTAGGAGCCTCGCTATTTATGCTAACTGAAAATAGACCTTGCAAGTCTGCAGTGACCCTGCTTGTACCATGGCCCTGTGCTGATCTTCAGCTGTGTCATCATGGAGAATTTTGGCTCATGCCAGGCTCTTTCCAACAATTTGAGGTATATAGACATCACAGAGAACAGCATCACTCATTTCTTAAGTGCAGCTGCTCCTGCTTTTCTGTGTTCACGTTAAGGGGGGAATAAAATATAGCTGTAGAAAAGCACTTCTGAGATTGTCCACTCCCTTGTTCATCTCTGTCAGCAAATAGATCATTTGTCAAGGGAAGAAGTGAGTCTCAATTCTGCTCTCCTAGCTGACAAATTCAAATCTAGAAAAAATGATTGGGCAATCTTCGGTGCAAATAAAAGACAGCATATGATTTAAAGAACAGCTTGCCTGTTAGGAGGAAAGTTCAGATATTTTCAACTGAGACAAGGCTTCGGGTTTTTTACCTGCTTTACAAGTTTAATACTCTTCCAAAATATCTTTTTTTTCTAATGCACTCAGTATGTACCAAGCTATTTCTAGAAGACATGCTTGGTCTATTTCACCCTATTCTCTTCATATGTGATCCAGAAATGTTCATACTTCTGAATTTGTGAAATCATATTAATTTCCATGACAACCGATTAATGTTGCAAACAAAGGGTTGTTTTGTTGTGGGATGAAGCAGAAGGCGAATTTAGAACACGCGAGGAAAAAGTGAAGTGCCTATACAAATGCAAACATACTGTAATTGCAAAAGGAATACAGCAAAGCAAAAGCTAAATATGTTTTTCTTTAACTAAATCTTCAAATTCGTCAAGCTTGGTTTAGTGTTAAAAGTCTTTTTCTAGGGGAAGATGTACAAGAGTATCAGTTAATTCCATGTGCAAGGCTGAGGAGCTTAACTTGCTCACTGGTCAAGCATCCAAACTGCAACTGGCCAAACATCTGCAGGCAGACAAAGGCAGCTGTCCTTCATAACGCTGGAGAAACCCACCCATCTTGTGCTAGGCCTTTAGCAAAAGCCAGCAAGAAAGAAAAAAAACTGACAATTCCCTCCAGAAATATCAGCATGCTTCTATTTGTTAACATACAGTGCCTTCTTGTGGGCAAAAGATCTTACTGCTGGATGGAAGCCTTGGCTGCTGCTTCCCCTTTCCTTTTGTAACTCAAGACAACTTGGGGAAGAAGCCCAAGGAATGTAAAACATGTGGGTTTAGATACAGAAATTGCAAATGCATGTGGAGCCATCCAGTTTGCCATACATCACAACTTCCCATCAATGAAAGCTCCTTTTGAAGTCTAGAGAAATGAGATGAACATAGAGTTTGACTTTCACAGCACTAAGAAACATTTTTTTCCTTTTTATTTTATTTTGTTCAAGAAAAAAATGCAATCTCACACAGAAATAGACATAGCAATAGCTTGTCAGGCATTTTCTCCTTACCTTCCCTCTTTGCAAGAATGTTTTTCTCTTTCTTTCAAGTTCAGACACACATTCATACCTGCCACACAGGTGTCAGATACGCAGTCTCATCCACACACATGGCTGGGTAGATGGGACAGTAAATCATCGTTTGTTGTTTCTGATTTCCCTTTTCTGCTTAGGGAGTTACCTGACTCTGTGGGGCACGGCAAACACTGCTGGGTATCGAGCCCTTTAGCAAGCTGGGGTTCAAGCCCTGCAGCTCCTGTCCTTCCCCACGTGTCTTATCTTTATCCTTCTGCCTCCCTACTTCTGATCCCCAAGGATTCTCCAGGCAGGGGTCTCCTCCCCACAGACAAATGCATGTAGACTTGGGCATGTCCTTACCACAATAATGCTGTTAAACACAGTGCAAAATGCCAGATCTGCTAAGCAAGCAGCCTGGCTGTAGGCGTAGCTGCAGGCTGAGGTGGATGCTGACTGAGGAGCAGGAGGAGGCTCATTTCTAACGGGAAGGAAGGAACCCCAAACTGAGAAGCCATAGCACTACTTTTCATGTAATTGTCACATTCATTTTGTAACATGTTTATAGTAAATACAATAGCTGGATACTTCCCCTTCGGCAGGTTTAGAATGTTTGAGAGACTAAACTGCAAATGTGTTTATTGCTGAGATGAGGCTTATATTTGAAACCAGTTCCTGAAATTGCAGCTTCTTTCATGCAAGCAGTATCAGTCCAAGTGTGGTGGAGTTGAGTCTAGTGAAGGCCTCTTCCTGTCATAAATAAGATTACTTTCATTTCACTTGTGGAGTGTGTTACTCCTCAGAGTAATGAATTTCCTCTGTGCCTTTGAGCACATAAACATGGTTTTCATTAGGTTTCTATTAAAAAAAAAAAAAAAAAAAAAAAGACAGAGTAAAATTAATAAGAAGACTATTAACTCCATAAATGCAGATGTGTTTTGACTGTATAACCATGTTGGAAATAAACAGCTTCTTCACTGAAGACTGAAAATAGCAGAAAATGAAACAATTCTGCAGACCTGGATTCTGCTATCAGACAGCAACATCAGGTGGAAAATCTATTCACAAACTAGTTTCTTAGGAGTTACAATAGACTATCAGAACAGGCAAATAGCCTCAGGCTTTCTACTTAATATGTAATGTATGTGATAATAATAGTTTTAAACCATATATTTAGAATTAGCATTACAGCTAAGAGTTTGAAGACTGCTCTTTTTTTTAATTTTATTTTGTCCTTTACCAGACATGTCGCTACAGTTGCAGAATAAGGAATAGCAACACTTCCAAATATTTTGCTGATACACCCTGTAACTCATAAAATTTTCATGTACCATTTGTATTTGCGGCTTGAGATCTCTGTCAAGTGGTGAATCCCTGCATCACTGCAGTTTTCTTTTTTTCATAGCTACCAGCATTTTAAACAGAAACCCCAAAATCACCATGCACGCAAAGGCAGGCGTTTGCAGAAATGCAGACCCTTGAACTGCTGGTGTCTCTTTACACTCTCCCAGTCAAAAGTATATCATAAAATGGTAGACTTTAGCAGTTAGAATATGTGCTCTTTACACTCCTCTAATTCAGTATTTTATTGAAGAAAACTGAGGTCACTTTCTTGATACTGAAATCTTACACAGTACTTTTAACTTTCTCAAAATGAAGTTGCAGGACTTCAGCAAAAACTCAATGGCAAAAACTTCAGCTTGGCAACCAATTACATTTCAAAACATAACCAGCCTGCTGTGTGTAATTTTATATTGTCCTGTAGGCTGTTATAAGCCTTGGTGTCCTAGAAAATAAAAATTCTTGAACTTTTTGCACATAGTTCCCATTTTCATTCTGCTTAGGCAAATTCGGTGTGAACAACAGCAAGGCATAGCTGTTATTCTTGATGCTAAAAAAAAAACATGTAGTCTAACAAGACTTTTTGCTTGAACACAGAAATAGAAATGTTCCTTTTGTATATCAAATCACTCTTTTTAAAATAAATTATTGTATTTTTCTTTTCTCAGTATTTATTTCCCAATAATTCTGTCAGTAAAACTTGCAGTTTTACCTGAAAGCCATTTTTAGTCTGATGCTAATTATTGTTCCTTGTTACCATGAAAGTTTTGCAGTGCTGTTACTGTAACAGTGCAGGCGGGTTTTTTTTATTTCAAATGGTATGGATAAAGTTGTTTAAAAAGCCAGTCTCAGTTATGGGTGAACATTGCTGGTTGAAACCTAAACAACAGAGGAAGAGGAATCTTAAATACCAGCTCCCATTTCCCTTAGCTTTTGGGCAGGAAATTGGTTTGGGGTTTTATTTTTTTTTAATTTAATTTTAGGGGTGAAGATAGAAAGCTCTGCACATTAACAGTTCTGTACCGTTGTTTAATACTTGCTCAGTAGTGGGCTATTCCCTAATCAAGCCCCTGCAAGCTGTAAATCATGGCCACTATGTCACTGTTTTGATTGGAAGCAAGGGCTGTACCATGGCAAATCTCTAAGGACAGCAAACTTCTGCAGCTGTGGAAAGCTGGAACAATTTGCTATTATTATTAAAGGAATCTGAGATTTCTTTTTTAATGTAAAGTCATAGTGAAATTCATAAGGTGCACAGAGATGTAGTAAGACTGTTTTACAGCAAGCATGGCCTGTAGCAGTGTGCTTTGGTAATAGAAACTGAGTTGTTCTAAGTGTCAAAACAGCAAATGTGAAATTACAGTCCCTTCCTCACCTCTTCCCTCGTCCATCTTAAGAAAAAATATATGTAAACAATCATAAATTATTTCTAAATGTAAAATATCAATCAAGCATTTGGGGCTTCAGTAAAATGTCTTCCTGTTGAATGAAGGGTTCGGTTTTTCTTCTAGAAACATCCTGTTAATTTTTACCATAATTTTGTTTTCACGAACATGCTTTGAGTGCTTTTTTGGGCTTTGAGTTCTGAACTACAAGTATAAAGGGAGCCTAAGGACACAAAAGTTAACTTCTCCAAAAATGCTATGTAAATTCTTGAGTTAATTTATACACTGTTTGTCACAGAGAGGTCTAGAGCTAGATGATAACTTTCCATTAGAATATTCTCTTAAAAATACTCTTAAGTGCTTTCCCAAAATTAAATTGAATGACTGCAGAGGAAATTAATTTTTGACATATGCAAATCCTCCATTCTATATGCACGGGCTTCTTGCAGGATTGATTGTAATATTATTCCCAGATGCCCTAATCGTATGTTAGGCCTTGATTAATTAAAGCAATAATGTAGTCCCGCTGGGATTTTTCTAACAGTAAATCTGGCACACTGATATATTTGGTTCAAAAGAGGGAGCAAGTGGAGGAATTTGCAAGATAGCGTGCTTATTGACATGTGGCTTGAACTAGTGGTTATGACTTGAAATATGGATGTGGAAAAAATAATTCCTGTTAGACAAAAAGATGGCCTGATCATATTTTTGACATCTGAGAACAGCCTTTGCATTTACTGCAACAGCATCCTTTACAGGAGCATGTGTCTAATTCCTGGTGATGTACAACCGGTTATAATACAATATATAAAATTTATAACTAGTATAATAGATACTATATAATGAATATATAATACATAATATATCATGTATGTCTTATATTTATGGCCTGTTTGGAGAAGAGCTTTGCCCTTTGATTTCATCTCTTCACCTTTGAAGAGAGATGAGTAATCACTGAATAAGCAAGCAGAGAAATAAGATTCAGTGCTGTAACTTTTTTAGTAAGCGAATAGACAGTTACACAGCATAAACAGAAGTTCTGGATTTCTTCAGGGCTGATGCTCCTCACCATTGCTGCTTTGGAAGTCCTATAGCTACAGCCTGCAATCCACCCGGCTTTCTTCTGGGTTATTCATAGCTCAGCTTTCACAATTATTAAATGAGCCAAATTTGCATACCTCTTTATCCAGATACAAATCTATTTTAAAACTGCCATGGAAAGAAATGCTTTCTAGTAACAAACCCACCTCATTATTCCTAAGCCTTGATAAGAAGCAGTCAAAGGTGGTGGTATGGTTGGTAAATGTGCCTCGAGGGAACACAGGTTGAATGTGACTCTCATTTTTTGTTCCCATGTAAGTCCCTTTACACTGTCTTGACTGGTTTAAAGTGCCTTTGAAGGATCACAGATCATACTTCAGACCTTTTTTTTTTTCAAACTCTTGCAAAAGAGATCTGGCAGAAGGCAAATCAGGTGCATGATAGTTTAAAATGTGCTGTAAAGGCATCAATTGCTTAGAGCATACAGTGCCCCTGTGAAGTGGGTCTTTTGTTTCCCAGCTGTGGAAATTAGGAGACATGCCAATAGGCATGCCCAAGGCCACACGGGGTGTTAACAGCACATCTGGGATTAGAGCTCAGGAGTTGGTTTCATGCAAGCCCATAGCTAATCTGATATTCCATATGACTCCCTTTGCATGGAAAGCACGCAGGCACAAACCCGGATTGCTCTGGCTGTGCACAGAGGGGTCAAGGGATAAATCCACCCTTCCTGGCTGTCTGTGGTTGCAAGCTCTGTTCCACTGCCAGGTCTGCAGTGCTGGCACACACCTGGTCAGAGTGTGAAGTGTGTTGTCATCTTCACACAGTCCATCTCAGAGCCTTTCCTGCACTGACGTGTATTTTAGTCCAGCGTATTTTAGAAACCCCATCTGAGATGTGTTGCAGTGTCACCAAGTGACTGTGGGTAGGCAGGATTTACTGCTGCTTTTTGAGCATTCACCCAAATGGTCTTCTCCAAATGCAATTTGACTCACACATTTTTATGTTTACCACTCCCCTTCTTTGTGTTACTTAAAAAACAGAGGTGTTTTACTGAGGTGTTACTTAAAAAACAGCTGTTTTTACAGGGTAACAAAGTGACTGTTGAAGCAAAAAATATCCCAAATCCAGCTCATGGAAATGCTTTGTGGAGCCTCAACCATCTCTGAGTAGAGAGTTATTTTCTCTCAGAGACAGCCACTTTTTAATTCAGGCAGAGTATGCATTAATACACATGCGTATTTTATATTTCTATTTTTTAATTTATTTTATATTGTATGTATTGTAGTAAAACTCTTCAGCTATGCAGCAGAGTTGTTCTTCCCCATGTTGCTATAAATAATACTAACTTCAGTGCCAAAGTTCTCCAGTCGCAAGGACGTCATTTGCAGGACAGAGTTGGGACAGAGTGTCTCCTGTAGCCATTTCATCCGTTACCAAGTGGCATCTCTATAACCATATGCAGTGGTGTGCTGTTTCCCTCTGTGGCTGAAAACTAAATATCTAAGTACAGTTTCTTTATGGAAAAGTATAGCTATCAGAGTCTCTAATTAAAAGGGAACACAGTTGCCTTTTAGAAGTCTAGGAAGATACTCAGAATCCATTGAAGCTAATTTGGACTTGTTAGAATCTGCAGTTACCTAAATAAATAGGATTCCCCTTTCTTCTTATTTACTGCCCTCTATTGCAAACCCCCCTGAAAATCTAGCCAAGTTTGCCCTGTGGCATGTATTGTATTTGCATCCAGTGTAATTTTAAAAGTTAGAATTTTCAATGTGGGAAGTTCTGGGTTTTTTCTCCCAGTGAATTTGATTATAGGTACATTAGTTCTCAAAAGTCAGGAACTGTCTTTCTGTGGGGTTGGTTTATTTTCTGTTTTAGTTTCACTTTAAACCTGTGTCATTTCCTTTTCATTTTTCCTCCATCGCGTTCCCAAAAGCATTGGCAACAAACTCCCTTTGAGAAAAAACATGGCTGGGGAAGAAAAGTACTTTTGATGATTAAGGCCCTTCTGTTCAAACAGTTCCTGCCTACACTATGGAATCCATAGATACTAGAGATATAAAGGAGAGGGTTAGAAGATAACTAAGACCCCTCAGGCTTGATATGTAATCAAAGAAGTATTGTTTTGGAATGACTTAAGGGGAAGCAGAGTGGCTAACATTTTGGCCCTGATCCAGCTACCGCTGGAATTGATGGCAGAGTTCCCACTGACTTCAAGAGAAGCAACCTTTTGTCTGGTGAGGACAAGCGTATGAAAACACAACAGGAAAGATGACAACCATGCAAATTAGGAAAGACAACTGCCTACAGTTGCCTCCTTATTTAAAGGATGTCTGCCAGGGTAAGTGAGCTTGATGACAGAGACGCATTTCATCTCCAGTTTCTGAGCAGTGCTCAGCTCAGTCAGTGGCACCTTTTTGTGGAGGCAGGATCCCACTGTACAGGTAACAGCAATTCCAGTACATCTCTGTGTCATGCCAGCTGAAGCTGTAAGGGCAGCTGGAAATTCACTAACAACATAAGCACAGTTTACTCGACAGGAACAAAGATCTGTCTAGCCTGGCAATCTGTTTTCTGTAGAGGATTAAAGAATAGCAGAACAGGTCCTGTAAAGCACAGTGCATCCCTTCCTATATCATCCCAACTTCCCTAAGTCAATAATTTAGAGCTGTCTGGGCATTATCTACATTTCAGAACATTGTGTCTAAAGACCATTAGTGGACCTGTGTGAAAACAGTTGAAGTCTGAATTGCAGGCATAGCACGTCCCATTATAACAGGCCTGCAAGTCAGATGTACATTAGTAGATGTACTGTAGGACATCTCTTTCAAGGTCAGCCCCTGAAAAAGGTGGTCTCCACCTCTTTCCTGCTGTTGCTGTCGTGTGACAGATGGGAGGCGCATCTCTCAGAGCTAGTGGCTAGTTTCCAGGACATTTGCAGCTCGGGTGTTACAAAGCTGGTGCACAGCTCTAGCTTCTGCTTGGGACTAGGTACCCCTGAAAGGTACACTTTCCCTAATAAGCCACGACAGCCATGATTGGCACTCCTTGAAGTAGAGGAGTGCAGATGCCTTAATCTTGATTAGGAACCAGCACTGGGAGAACTGGCAAAATCCACAGAGGAGAGAAGAAAAGTATGCCTTTTGGAAAGGCTGAGAAGGAAAACAAATTTGCAAAGTAGAGAAACCAGGGGGAGAAAGGATAGAACAAAAGAAAGACTTGACAACTGTGCTGGGACCTACAAAAGGGGCCACATCTGTTCTGGCAATATCCCAAGCCATGAACAGGTCTGACATTCACAGAAGAAGCTTTCCTCATGCAAAGATTGGAGAGGTGTTTGGTGGGAAGGCTGCAGAGTAAACTAGCTGCTCTTTCCTTTGCCTTATGGTCATATGGTTCCCATTTATTGGGTGGAATTGAATAGATGCAGACTTGCCACTCTCAGAGGAAAGGGATCATCTTACTTACAGTAAAAATCTTGGGGGCTTTTTCCCTTGAATGTACAAGAAGGACACTTTAGCTCTGACCTGTGAAACCTTGCACAGTGCACAGCAGGAACTGCAAGGTGGTTTTGCTTCAGTGCAAGTGTGAATGAAGGGCATGTGTGGACACAAATAACACTCAGCTGCTGGGACAGTCTTCACTGAGCAGAAGCAGCCCTAGTGCTCTGACATCAACTCCATACCTTTCACAGAATAGGGTCAGAACCAAGAAGAAATAAAAGGAAAGTATATGGTAAGAATTAATTTGGTTAAAAAAGATCCTGGCCATGCAAATTAGACTTTTTCTGTCTTCCTCAGGTCCTAGCTGTTGGGAGAAACAAGCCTGGTGCCCACTTAGTGCTGGTGCAGGTGGGTCAGGGTCCTTTGTGATTGTTCTCGTGTTCATCGTTCTTCCACTTACCCCATGTCCAAGTCTGACAGGTTTTGGTCTTTCTCTTTAAACTCCAGCTGCTGGCTTTAGGCTATTACCCAAGAATTTCATTTGGAAAAAATATATGTTGCTCTCCCTTTTGGCTGGGGAAGAGAGGCCAAAAAGAGAAGATAGGTAGATATGTGAAGATATGCAAAGGCCAATGAAAAGAATTCAAAATTTACAATTGCTCATGGATTTTAGTAGCCTTTTTCCTGATTTCTTAATGATAATTCAGAAATAATGGAATCGTTCAGACGAATAAAATTGTGCAGACAATTCTCCATAGCAGCATTAAGTGGAGTAAAGCCCTAATGTTATTTATTTAATTACAGAGAGTTTGAAAGAACGCACAGTTAAGTGAAGGATACCATTTAGCTGTAATCAATGACTGCCCGTTTCAGGGCTAAAATGGAAGGCTTAAAAAAAAAAAAAGTGATATACTTCGTATCTTGGATAGAAGGAAGTCCTTTCTCCAGGCTTATTTCTCACTGTGATAAATAATCCAGTCATCTTTTGTGTTCCCCAAATTAATCAAACCAAATTTAGTAAATTATTTTCTATTCTGTTTTTGACAGTTACTCTTTAACTGAGCATTTCTCCAAAGCACACTGCTTTCTTTTCTTATAAATTATTATCTCACAAGCAAAATCTTTTAAAATTTTTCTTCATCTGGTGTTGAAGTATAAATAATAATCAAAGAAAATTCTGATTGTATTTAGACTGGAGCAGTTTCTATTGACATTGCTCTGCTTTGGAGGTGTAATGCTCTATAGCAGACAAGGGAGCTAAATGAACTGGTGGCTGCACCAGTCACAGTGGAGAGAAGAGTCAATACAGCTTTTGCAGAATTAACTCTGACACTTAAGTGCTCAGCAATTAGAATAAGGAGGGAGCCAGCAATTAACTCTCTATGGTTGAGACCCTTCAGGTTGCATACTTACATAAACTAAACAGTCATGGCTCAGTATGGAAAATTCACTTACAGATTACTAACTTGTTACAAAATAAGAAATAAAAAACCCACCATGAGCAGCATACCCAAAATAGCTGCAGGCATTCAATGTGAGTGTGCCTCAATTTCTCCAGATATGCTGGAGTGTGATGTTACTGATTGTCTTTGCCACTTCTCTCCCATTTGGACTGCAGAGCAAAGGGTTTACACTGAGTAGCTACTCGATTACTGTCCCAGGAGTGAATGAAACATGAGTGAGGAAGATAATATTAGGAAATTGCAGAACTGCTCTCAGATTTCTTTGGCTGTATTTTGACAGCTGAATTAACTTGAGTTATCTGTTCTCAAGTGAACTTCCACCAGCATAGCACAGCTTAGTCGAGAACGGCCATCCTGCAAAATTGTACCGGAGCTGCACAAATGAATGAGGGGATCAACAATATGACTGTAGAGCAGCACAGAGAGATTAAGTTGGGAAAACTAAATATTTTGCCTCTTCATTGTAGCTTGAGGCAGATCACATAAGTTAAAAGCACTATCAATTTTAACTAATGGGGTTTTTATGGATGGAATTCTGGATAGAGCTGAAATTTTAGTTTGGGGTCAAATTAATTCTACATTAAGGATAAATGCTTTGCTTAGTGCCTTACAGAAAAGTGTATTTTTGAAAAGCTTATTTCATCCCTTTTCTAAAGGATGTCTGTCCAAGCAGCTCTGGGACAAATGTCTTCCAGGACTTAATATTTTGCCTCTGATTCATTCTGCTGAAGAACAGCTTTTGGAAATAAAACGCGTGTCCCATATTCTCTGTTTACATATATCTTATTTAGCCCTGGAAATAGAAAGGAAAGTTGTATCTAGCAGACAAAATGAGACTGCAAAATTAGCAGGATACTTGAAAGTGATATTAAAATTGCTTTCCTCAGCCAAAGCCCACCAGTACCCGGGTGCAGTCAAGGTAGGAGCTTCTCTTGTTCTAAAGCATTATGGAGCCCCAGGAGCATGTGCCTGACACAATAGCAATGGACATGCAAAGCCATGAACTCAGTGGAAGTTCCATCTGTCACTTTTGTTGTGTAGTTACTTTAATAGGAGAAAAAGCAACATAATACCTTCATTCTGATAAAGCCTTGAGTTTTCCACATGAGACTTTTGGGAGGGAATCTTTATCTGTGTTCTCCAGCATTGGCAAAGCTGCTTGTTTCTTATGTCTAGAAAAAAAGGCTTTTTCTCTGTGGAGAAGTCCCAACTGCAGACAGCCTAATTTGTTCTTGGCATATCCTAGGATTTACATTGCTGTGGGGGTCAGAAATGTAATAATTCACAAATCTATCTGCTGAGCTGGGCTCAATTAGTCAGTTGTTTTTGTTTGGGTTTTTTTCCACTTTTCCAGTTGCCTTTTTGGAAGGGTAGTGCCTTCCCTGAGAAGAGCAGAGGGCCCTGGAGCATGCTGTGGCACTACGCCTGGCATTGCTGCTGTGAAGAGCAGCCACAGCACAATGTTGTCTCTCCTTTCTGCAGGGATGGAAATGGGGCTTGGCAGGAAAAGCTGCTCATATCTTCTGAGCCCTTGGTTGGTGCAGGCAGAAATTGCACTGTCCTTGCTGATGTTTAAAAAAAATTCTTCCATTTTTTATGTGATCTGCAGGAGATAAACCCTTCTCCTTCCAGGCTGGGTCTTCCTGGCCCCTTGTGCTATCTATCAGAGTTCACTTCTCTGCCCATGTCTCACCCTTGCTAGACCCTGGCAGAAAGCAGCCACGGGAATATAAATTTCCCCTGTCCAAAGAAAGTCACATCCATGCCCTGCACTCAGCAGGGTGGCTAGACACCACACTGATGCTGCTCCCCTGAGGAAGGGAAGCAGAGGAGCCAGCAGCCTGCAGCCAGGCTGCAGCACAGGCACAAGCACTGCATCTTGTCAAGGGGCTGCTGTGAATTTTCTGTGAGGTCTTGAGCAGGTCACATCATTGCTACCTGCCTTGGTTTACCTGGGCTGTGTACAAAAAGTGGAAATAAGCTCAGGTGGGAGCTGGATGCAGTGATTCAGGCTTCACACAGTTCTGGGATCCGCAAGCTGCTTCTAAGTGTTTTGGGTGCCATTATTCAAAAGCTAGAGCTGTGTGCTTTAAAAACACTTAAAACTTGGCCATATCAAAATGGATGTTGACCAGACACAGTAAAATATATACCTGCCTAATCTCAAAACTGGATTTAAGCTTCCCAGCTACTTCTAGGTGTTAGAGCACAGATAAGCAAGAGAGCTGATGAAAATACTTAAAATGGCAGGGAATTTCTTGTTTCCAGAAGCAGATGAACTATTTGTTCTCCTTCCTTCTAAGCACAGCCACTTTTTGAGAAGAAATTGGATAAAGAAGATGATGTTTTGACTGAAGAGAATGTTTTCTCATACGAGAAACTGAAGAAGGACTTTTGCATGTAACCAGCAGCCAGTCGGTTACATCTCTAGCAGCTCCAGCCATAATGAAAACCCACATTTCATACAAATGAATTTTCATTACATGGCAAAACTTTTTAACATCCAGGCCGTAGCGTCATCAAAAGCACAATGTGCTAACTTGCATGGCACAGCCATTAAAAACTTAAGCCATTGATATATTATATGTCAATATTAAGAAATACCTGCTTTTATAACATTAGATGAAACCTCCCTGTTCAGTAATAATTCCGTTTCTCTTTATTATTTATCTGTATGCATACACTTGCAGACTTTAGAATAGTAAGAAATCAAATTTCAGAAGTGATGATATGAAACTTACTTGGTATGTATATATGGAGAGAAATACAGAATCATAAATCATTTAGGTTGGAAAAGACCCATAAGATCATTGAGTCTAACTGTAAATCTAACACTAACAAGTCCACCACTAAACCATCTCCCTAAGCACCACATCTACATGTCTTTTAAATACTTCCAGGGATGGTGACTCCATCACTTCCCCGGGCAGTGTCTTCCAATGGTTAACAACCCTTTTGGTGAAGAATTTTTTCCTAATGTATAAACCTCCACCCGTGCACATCGAGGCCTTTTCCTCTTGTCTTATCACTTGTAACTTGCAAGAACAGATCAACCTCCACCTCACTACAACCTCCTTTCAGGTAATTGTAGAGAGTGATAATGTCTTCCCAGACACTCTTTTCTCTGGGACAAACAACCGCAGTTCCCTCAGCTGCATAAGACTTGTGCTCTAGACCCTTCAGCAGCTCCACTGCTCTTCTTTGGACATGCTCCAGCACCTCAATGTCCTTCTTGGATTGAGGGGCCCAAAAGTATTCAAGGTGCAGCCTCACCAGTGCTGAGTACAGTGGGACAATCACTTCTCTAGTACTGCTGGCCATATTATTTCTGATACAGGCCAGGATGCTGTTGGCCTTCTTGGCCACATGGGCACCTGCTGGCTAATATTCAGATGGATATCAACCAACACCCCCAGGTCCTTTTCTGCTGGGCAGCTTGCTGGCCACTCCTCCCCAGGCCTGTAGCATTGCCTGGGGTTGTTGTGACCGAAGTGCAGGACCCAACACTTGGCCTTGTTGAACAACTGGCCTTGGCCCTTTGATCCAGCCTATCCAGATCCCTTTGTAGACCCTTCCTTCCCTCGAGCAGATCAACGTTCCCACTCAATTTGGTGTCATCTGCAAACTTGCTGAGGGTGCCCTTGATCCCCCTGTCCAGATCATTGATAAAGACATTAAACAGAACTGGAAAGATATTAAACAGAACTAAACTAAGCTAAACACAACTACACCAAAAGTGCTGGCAAGCAGAAATACTGTTTCAGGTTGTTCAGTAACAGCTATTGGAAATATATTGGCCAAACGGTTGGAAAATACCCTTTATTCTGAGTTCTGGTAATTGTTTCCACCTAATGAGATGTTTTAGATCAGCAGCTGGAGAGCCCTAAATATTGTGTGCCAAGCAAGAATTGCCTACTGTGTCAATTAAAGTTCAGCAATGGGATAAGCTTGGATGTGTATCTTGGGGGCAGAGCCGATAGAGTGGAGTTTAGAGAACTGGGATTTAACAGAGAAATGACAATCATTTAAAACTGTATAGGTGAAGGTATAAAATGTAACTGTTTAGGGACATTGTCTTGTAGTAGTAATAAACACCAGCTAGTTGTAAACAGTCTGGGAAAATAGCTAATATAAAATATTCAACTCATCAATTTTGATGCAATAGAGCATTCATGTTATAAATTATATTAGGCTTTTTATTTATTTGGAATGTCTTGCACATTCTAATTAGCTTTGTTTCTTTATCAAGAGTTTTGCAAATGCACAGTGATAAGAAAGCAACAGTAAGTAAATAAGTAGAAATTCAGACAATGCCATATAATTGAAATAACTGTAAAGGAAATTAAGAAAGAGACTAGGCAAGAAAACGCCCAAGACAAGGGGAGGGGATACATACAGGAGAACTGCTGAATTTGTATTTCCTATAGACTAGTGCCTCAATAATACTAAAAATCTTCTCCCTCCTGCTCTTGCACTTTTGGGATTCAAATTTAGTAGTGTGATGGGAAGCACTGTCATGTCATTATCTAAGAGGTATTGTTATTGATGTGGAAGCTGTGAATTCCATATAACACAGCATAGGGAACAATAGCTGATACATCAAAAACACAGGCGTACAGCACACAGCAAAAGAAGCAACACACAGTTCAAAATTCATGGCTATTTTCATTTCCCATTTATTTAGGCATCTTGGCAGACACAACACAACCTTCTGAAATTGTTTCTGGTTAGTTCAGCACATCTCTCTCTTAAATCCTCTCCTGGAGCGCAAGTCATACTGCCTGCAAAAGCTCTGTGAAGGAGAACTAATCAACTGTGAGCTCCCCTGTGGATGTGACCTCTGTCAACAAGCTGTTTATGATTCCCAGAATGGATTTAAATGGATACCAGTTCTTCCTCCGCTGTGAGAAGCTGTTGACATGGTTGCAGTTGATTAAAAACAAACAAAAAACAAACAAACAACCAACAAAAAAAAAAACCCCAAAACAAACAAACCAAAACAAAACAAAACAAAAAAAAAAAAAAAAAAAAAAAAAAAACCCCCACATAAATTTTTAAAGGGGGTAATTGAATAATTGCTTTTTTTAGGGGG
>JANIJG010020844.1:0-15312 GCA_024611175.1 Megaceryle torquata
GGTGGCGGAGGGTGGGCGGGCGGGCAGCGGCGGCTGCTGAAGCCATTAGCGCGGTGCTGCGGACGAAGGCCGGGCTTGGAGCTCCCTCCCCCTCCCCCGCCCGAGCCCCGTCCCGGGGACGTCATGGGAGGGAGGTATAAAATTTCAACGGCGAGGCCGAAGGAGAGGCAGTGTTCGCGGGAGGGGCGGTGCGGTGCGGTGCGGTGCAGTGCAGTGCAGTGCAGTGCAGTGCAGTGCAGTGCAGTGCAGTGCGGTGCGCGGCCGGGGCACGGCGGCCAGTGGAAGCAGCGCCCAGCCCGGTGGCGCTGCTGCCGGCTGGGCGGGGAGCGCTCCCGGCCGCCGAGAATCGAGCACCGGGTGATGTAGGGCGCGGGGCCCAGCGGGGGCATGAATGGTGCAGCGAGAGGGGCGGGCGGCGCGCTCCCCCCGCGGCAGCGGGGCGGTGCGGGGCGCTGACACGTGCGGCGGCGCGGCGCGGCGGGGCGCCCCCGGCTCCGCGGGACGCGGGGCGGCGCATGGGGAAGGAGCCCGGCGCGGCGAGGCACGGCGCCTGCCGCTTCTTGCGGAGCGCTGCCAGCTCTTCCTGGAAGTCGTGAGTCGCGCACGGCGCAGTGAGTTCATGCACCTCCTCGCCAAGCCTCAGCCTGCGGGATCTGGGGAGGCTGCCGCCAGCACACCGCCCGGTCCCCCGCGGCCGCTCGCCGCCGCCCGGGGGTCTCTCCCAAGGGCCCCTGCCGCCGCCCCCTCGCACATGAAGATGTACGTGCAAAGGGCTCTGGTGCTGCTCTCGTTGCTGAGCTTCGCCACCGTGAGCCTCTCGCTGTCCTCCTGCACCACCTTGGACCTGGACCATATCAAGAAGAAGAGGGTGGAAGCCATCCGGGGACAGATCCTAAGCAAGCTGCGGCTCACCAGCCCCCCGGAGACCGTGGGGCCGGCCCACGTGCCCTACCAGATCCTGGCTCTCTATAACAGCACCCGGGAGCTCCTGGAGGAGATGGAGGAGGAGAAGGAGGAGAGCTGCTCTCAGGACAACACCGAATCCGAGTACTATGCCAAAGAGATCCATAAATTTGACATGATCCAGGGCCTCCCCGAGCACAGTAAGTGCTGGGCTCCTCCCGTGCCGGCCGGGTTGCCGCGCCCGCAGGGAAGGCTGTCCGGGACACCGGGCGCGAAGGAGAAGCGGTCGGCCGGGGCCCAGGGGCACCGAGCCCTCGCGGGAGGAGCCTCTTTTCCCGGGTGGGAGCGCGGAGGCGGGAGGGGGCCGTCGCGGCGGGGGTCGCGTCTTCGGCTGCCTGCACGCCCGAGTGCGGAGGCGGGAGGGGGCAGGGGACGCGCACCGCTGTCCCGGGGCCGCAGCAGACGCGGTGCGACGAGCGCGCGGAGCACCGGCACGACGGCGCGGGGCTCAGCGGCCCCGCCGCAGGTGGAGGAGGTGGGCGCTGGCGGCGGCGGCCGGGAGCAGCATCGGCCCAGGCCCCAGCCGGCAGCAGCGAGCCAAGGCAGTGTCTGGAGCCCTGACATCTCGGGGAAGGCGGCGAGAGGAGGAGAAGTTGTGAGGCGGGGACGCAGCTGGGGTCTAGGGGTGCGTGCAGCGCGCTGGACGCAGGTCTCGCCTTTGGGTGACGAGCAGGTAGACGGACTCCTCCCTGATGAAGCTCCAGCGCCTGCCGCAGAGATCCAGGCAACCTGTTTGGTCTGTGCAGCACCCACACTGGCTGTAGAGAAGGTGGAAAGTCACTTGCTGAAGACACTGCTGCCTGGAGGACACTCTTTATTTGTCATAGTGTGAGGCTTCTGAGAGCAAGTAGAAGGTAATAGGGATACTGAGCAGGTGCAAAGCAGACAGTAGTGCAAAGGGACCCCCAAGGGAACATAGGCATTGAGGAAATGTGACAGATGTTGAGCAGGTGTGAAGCAGATGATGAGCAGGCCCAGATGTGGACACTAAACAGATTCAGGTGCAGAAGCTGAGCAGATGCAGATGCAAAGACAGAGCCTGAGCAGACATGAACCCCAAGCAGATTGCAGATGCTGAGCACATGTAGGCACAAGCAATCCTTTCAGTCTGTGCTTATGATCCCTTAGGACTGGCAGATGCTGGTGGGCATGCAGTCATACTGCCATCCAGGGTGTCCTCCTGTGATGTAGTACAGTCTTGGGAACACAATTTGAATGTCAGCAGTTCTGGGGAGGAGCTGTGACTTGGTGCAGGCAGCCTCAGAATGCAGTTAACTGTGCCAGGTTTATGTTAATCTTGACATATGATGAGCTGGAATAAGACCTACAATGTGGTAATGCAACAAATTTCACATAATCTCTAGCAGACTGCACTCCATATGGTTATATGATTAGCTCTTAGCTCAGGAGGCACCAAGACTCAAAGAACAGAAAGTGCAGCTTACCCATATTTCAACATTTCTGACCTACTGCAGTGTTGTTTGTAAAATTCTAAAAGCATACGGGGAAACCAAGTGTCTGCAAAATAGTACAGCCACACTCTGAACTGGTGTATTTTGGGAAGGGAAACTGGAAAAGCGCAACAGCAGGTTCTGTGGAGGCTGCGACCAGCACACCACCAGGGAACTGAAGTCAAGAGTGGATTTGGATAAGGTAGAAGAGAAAGAGGAATGGAGACATGGTGCATGAGGAGCAGTGAGGAGAGACTGTGGGTTGGGGAAAATTCCAATGGAAATGAATGAACCTGTCCCATGTCCCCACAGGGCACTGGGACAAGGTGCTGAGCAGTGGGTTCAAAAGACCAAGTAGTCCCAAGATAGAATTTGTGAGAGTGGGCAGTGTAAATGCCATCACCCAGAGAAAGAGGGAACTGGAATTGAGTCACACTAGGAGAGACAAGCTCTAGACAGACTGCTGTTTTAAGAGACATGCTCCTTTTGAAACCTGTGCAGTTTCATTGCTTACACCATGGCTGCATTTGGCCCTGTGTCTTCAGAAGTGGCTGTTGTTCAACTTTCCCATGACTCTGTCACTTTGCCAGGTGGTGATCTCAGAGCATGCTCTAAGCCAAAGCCAGTCTCCTTGGGGGGGGGGGGGGGGGGGGGGGAGAAGGGGAGGACTGCTCCATTGAGGGGGCTGTGAGTATAATACAGACAGGTCTGAAACTCACATGGACATCAACTGTTCTAGCTGCAAACTATTAGCCACTCATTGACTCTGACAACTCATCTTTCTCAAAGACTTAAGGCCCCAAAATGAGGAGAACGGAGGAGTGAAAATAGCAGCAGGAAGAGCAAGAGCCTCATCCTTCTGGGAAGGAAGGGTATTCAAGACCAGGTTCCCCATTCCTTACTCTGGGCTGTTTGGTCAGAATGGTCTTTCTGCTATGCCTCTCAGGCACACTGCATGAATTATAAGAGAATAACTCACCCTTGACCAGCCATTCACTTCAGGGGTTCCCTACAACTCATGGGGGTTCAGACTCCCTTAAGCACTGACTTGGTTAGATTCAAGCTGAGAGAGCATCTGCAATGATCCAGCAAATGGCTTTGCTTACCTTCCTGAGGAAAAACAGATGCCATTTTCCAAGCCAGCTTGAGAGACATGATTACAGCCATAGCTTGCTGGAGCCCAGCAAGTCTTCCCTCTAAACCTGCCACCTGTAGAGTTCCAGAAGGATCAGTTTTTTCTTCAAAGTTATGCATCTTTGGCAGGAAACACTTTGAAGTACCAGTGCTATAATGTGGAGTGAGGCAATACCTGCTCACAGATAGCCTGACCCATCTTGACATCAAACTCTAACTGCACAGCCGTCAGCCTTCTTGGGGCTTGTCAAAACAGCAGGTGTGTAGGATCGACAGCATGTGGAGAACCTGCACCTTGCTCACAGTGGTGGTTGGAAGAGGCATGTTCCCAAAAGAACCTGCTCTCTCTATCACATTGTCCACCCTAAGAGGCTGCTGGTCCCATTGTGCAGTCAACAGCTCTGGGCTGTCTGGGCTCCACAGTACTAGCAAGGTCTGATTGTGAGGAGATATCCTGTTGTGTCAGATGTAGCCTGGCATGGGTGCAAAGGGTGTCACAGATTCCCTGTCTCCAGGCTTGGTTACAGACATTGAGTATTGTGGACTGGAAGAGCTTGCAGGAATACTTACTCCAGGCTTTATTCCATGCTAGTACATGAACACAAACTGATTCCAGTGCGGTTAACACACCTGAGCTGGGACTGGACCAAATTGTCTGAAAAAAAATCCCCTTGCTGCTTCTGCCTGTGACCTCTTGCAAAAAGTATTTTGCTGCAGAGCAGTCAGCTTCCTGGGACAGAGACCTGTATCCTGGATACCCTGCTATGAGAAGCAGCCTCCAACCTCACAGTGTTCAGCATGAAACAAAGAACACAGTTCCATCTCCCCATCAGAGAGGTCTTGTTTCAAGGGTAAAAAGGGGGCATAAAACTTTTTAGGGAGGGGAAGATAGCTATTACTGTTTCCACTAGAAGATGTCCCAATAAACCAGCAACTTGCTAGTGCAGTAAGTAGGTAGAAGGCAGTGTGGGGAGAGCGGGTGAAATACAGTGTTCTCTTACCACCATGGCTGCCTAACAGCCAAAAATCTTAAGGAGATGACACTAAACTATTTTGTCTCTCATCTGCACTGTGCTGTAAGACCAGATCTTCAGTCTCTAAATAGTCAGATAAAGCACTACTGCTGGAAACAAATACTGTGCTAGACCAACCACTGGTCTGATCTAGAAAAGCATTTCTGGTGATTACTGAGACACACCTCATGAACAGGCAGGCAGGTTTGAAATGGAAGGGCAGGCTGTTAACAGTACTATTAATAGGGTTAGGAGTGCAAAACAGCTTAAGGGGTTATTAAAACATGGTATCTGCCTAGGTCTAGGACACAGAACAGTTACCAGGGTTAGACTTCAGCTAGGAAAATGCCTTAGGGCACTTAATGAGATCAGAGCTTGGGTTTTCTGCTGGGGTTTTCTGTGGCATAAAATCTAGAACTCGTCACAGTGGTGGAGTCCCCACAGTGGGTGTCCTCATGTAGCTTGGTGTACTCTTTGCACTGTAGGGTTGTTTGGCTTGGGATGAGCCCATGATACCAGCTCATGGCTGCAGTGGGGTCTGTTCTCCTGGGATTACTGAACATCCACCTCTTCAACAGCAGCCAGAGACTTTCCTGGATGAGAAAGCTGTTCCATTCAGTAGTACAAAATGACAAAAAAACCCTCAAATTAAAGTGAGCATCTGGTCATTAGCTCATTAATAAAACTTCAGCACCCGAAGAACGCATCCTTGTAAATGGGCAGGCTCCTGCTTGCTGAATCTGAGTGAATGACTCTGGAAGGTCATCAGTGTTGCTTAAAGAAGAATTTGGCATGGAAGGCAATCTTCTGCACTGAGGTGCTATTTCACACTAGTCCATCTTCAGAAGCCACTTCCCTGGGGAGGGAGTGGTGGTGTTGTGAAGAGCAGGGCTGACTCCAGGAATCTAACTTGAAGGTTGCTTCAGCTAGGGCTTCTAGCTTATTTGTCACAGGCTGCAACTGTGCCTGGGAACAGGTGATCAGGTGATAGTTCTTTGGTTTGTGTGGTTGTTTGTGTTTTGGTTTTGTTTTGGTTGGTTTGTTTTTGTTTGGTTTTAGTTTACAAACCAAATATCAGCTGACATGAGAGTCCCATGTTGCACTGGACAACAGTCAGAGGTTGTATGAGAGGGTCTGTAGGGTGCAAACAAACCTGCATGTGAGCATAGAGCAGGAGTCTGCAGGAAGCCTTAAAGATGCTAGAGCCTTGAAGAATAAAGAGGTCAATAGAAGAGGAACAGCAGTGATGACAAAGACTTTTCCACAGGACCAAAATGGTCCAAATGAAGAGAGGCTTGTTTTCTCCTGAAGACTCTATTTTGGACCTCATAGCTTTTACCTACTCTCTTTTGGGCATCTGTGGTAAGGATTTTCTGTTCAGCGATCACACCATGAGGCAGAGAATTGCTGTGTTATTTCCTGCCCATGTTGTCTGATCTCTGCAGGCCTCTCAATGTTACTGCTCTGTTCTTAAAGAACTCCTTATCTAGTACTATTAATTAATTCCTTCTCCAAGTAATGACTGAGAGCTCATCTTAAAACCCAGTTCTTTCAGTACACAATGAATAGTCACTGCCCCAAAAAGTCTTGCACACATCATGTGGAAGTGGTAGCTTTATTGAAGGAGACAATGTAAAGGTTTGTAAAACAGATTTGATGGCAAAGGTCATTTTGGATGCAGTGTACTGAGAATTATCAATATTTGATGAGCAGAATCAGAAGAGATAATAATAAAAATAGTGTGGTTGATCTCCACTGATTGTCTGGCTTGTGTCACGGAAATAATGGTGGCAGTATTATAGAATCATGGAAATGTTTAGGTTGGAAAGGACCTTTAAGATCACTGGGTCCCCATTAACTTAACTACCAAGTCCACTGATAAACCATGTCCTTAAGCAGTACTAGGAAGATTTTGCAAACTATTGCAATGTAGACCAAATTCAAGTTAATTCATCCTGTTTTATCTTTAGCTAGATAGCCATTCACAGGTGGCAAGATGTTTGATAGGCCTCTGCTGGAAAGCTCTCTCTCAAACAGTACTTATTTGACATCCCACCCCTCTTACCTGTGGTTCTCAGTCTTTCCATCTTTCTTTCTCCTAGATGAGTTGGGCATTTGTCCAAAAGGTGTCACCTCCAACGTGTTCCGCTTTAATGTGTCCTCGGCAGAAAAGAACAGCACCAACTTGTTCCGGGCTGAGTTTCGGGTGCTGCGTGTGCCCAACCCAAGCTCCAAACGCAGTGAGCAGCGCATTGAGCTCTTCCAGGTGAGTATTCTTCTCGCCTTCCCTTGTGTCTGAGCCTGGTCTAGCTTAGCTTCTTAATAGTTGCCTCAATTGATATATGCAGGGTCACAGAGGAAATAAAGAAGAAATCCCATGCTGTACCCTGGGCTTCTTCTAGCATATACAGTGATACAGTCACCTTTCTTTCCTTTTACAGCATGGTGCTGTCCTTTCCCCACTCAAATTGGCTGGCTGCTCTGGGCACCTTGGCAAGGTGCCCACTTCAGCTCTTTGCTGCACTGAGAAGGGGGTTAGAAGGGGAGCACCTCACCAGTGGAGCAGCCCTGACTCTTCTATCACATCTTCATGCCAAGGTCCCTTGGCAGTTTTGTTCCTTTGACTGTTGTAGTATGGTTGGTACTAATCCAACGGGTGGAGCTCTTTGTCTTGTCACTGATTTACTGGAAAAATAATGCTTGCTTTCAATGTTCCCTTCAGCAGCAGCTGCTCATGGGCACAATTCATGGCACTGTTAATTCAGGTACTTATCTGGAGTTTGGTTTGAATCCACGGACTTCCCTGTCAGAATAAGGTCTGGTTCAGATTTGAAAGTGGTCTTAGGCAGGGCTGGACCACCCAGCTAATGGTATAGTATAGCTTCCAGGTGGCACAGGCTAGTGTCTGTCCACTTTGCAGTAAGAGTGCAGCTAAAACTGCCCAGTGGCTGGTAGCTCTTGAGCATTTCCCAGAATTATGCTTCAAAGGTCAGAGCAATTCTCCACCAGATGACATACCTGACAAGGAGACAATCCCTGAGCTTCTCTGTAGGTTCACTGCTCTGTGGAGTGAACCTGGGGTCCCACAGGAAGGAGCACCTTGCACAGGCTGTGGCTGTTTGTCTGGAAGCAGGAAGACATGTCAGAGCAGGGGGAGAGATCTCCAAACTTGATCAGCCCAGATGTGTTTTGATAAAAGCTGAAGCATGCAGGACATGTGAAAATGCCATGGTGTACGACTCAATAGGCTTGCTGGGCAAGGGAACTGTGGCAAGATGTTCTGTAAGACAACTGCTGGTTCTACTCTGAAATCCAGACCCACACCCCACAAGTATGTATGGAAACAGGACCACCCATTAGATCAGTTGCTGCTTCTGCCTCTGGATATGTGCCTTAAAACAAGGATGAATTGAGAGAGGTGGGCTGCTTAGGACACAGAAATAAGCATTGTGTAGATCTCTGGAGTTCAGGTTGGTTGTGAAGCATGTCATTCTCACCCGTGTGAGGGTATTCCTGGTATTTCACTTGCTGGGACCAATTTTCTAAATTAATTTTAGCAAGCTGTGGAAGAAAAGACGCAATGCTATACCTTTCTTACGTGCAGCACTGGCTGATTCTCTCTACCACTCCTTCTGATGCAGATCCTCCGACCGGATGAGCACATAGCAAAGCAGCGCTACCTCAGCGGCAGGAATGTGCAGACACGGGGCTCCCCTGAGTGGCTGTCTTTTGATGTCACTGAGACTGTGCGTGAGTGGCTTCTGCACAGAGGTAGGGGTCTTAGTTGGACCGAGTGTCAAGGAATCTATAGAAATGTGGTTCAATGTTGATGGGAGTATCTCTCTGCTCCCCTTTTTTATCAGGAGCTTGGCTCACATAGAGGTCAGGTTCTTTCAGTCTGAGAACAAGAGTTTCCCCAGAGAGCTACCACTGTGCATTGACACTTGCTGGATTCCTTGCTCTGTCCTGGAGTCCCCACTCTGTAGTTCTGTGGGCTGAGTCAAAATCAGGATTCATCCTCTGGAGGAGGAAATTGTTTTCACTGAGAGATGCTGGAACTTCTTTTGGTTCTTCAATTCAAAGCCCAGAAGGGAATGCTCTGCTTGTTTAAACTATAATCTGTAATACACTGAGAATTAGAATTGCTCTGGTTTAATTTTCACGTGAACTAGAGCAAATCTAGTAGGAATAAAAAACCAAAAAACAAAAACAAACCAGCAAGGATCCTGGTTTCTTTAGCTGTTTACAGCTTGGCAGGTATAAAGGTGAGGAAATACCACTAGCTGACACACCTAGACAGATGGAGGCTTTAGCACTGCAGAGAACATACCTCTGCCACCACTGGGCAGCCCAACAGATAGTTGTGGGGCACCTCCCAGCAAGAACACTGACCCTATTCACAGCTGGGGCATAGGCACTGTGACTCACAGCTGGATTGGCCTCACAGATAGAAGCTAGGTGCCACTGAATACTGGAATGCAGGTACTGGCAAGCAGCTGCTCCCTGGAAGGGTGAGCTGTGAGCTTGTACGCTGCTCCTTTTTCAAGCAATCTAAGTTGTGTCCCGATGGCTGGAGTTCAGGGATGGAGTTGCAGCAAGCTCAGGGCAGGCGCACTAGCTGACAAGACATCACAGAGTATACAGTGCTTAGGAAAAAAGGTGCTAGGCACCTTGTCAATGCCCCAGGGAGACAGATGTTTTAATTCATGACACAACATTAAAAAAGAGCTTTCATAAGAGTCTTATGTTCCCTTAGTCAGGCCCACACATCATGACTGGTCCAGGAAGTTATTATGAAAATAGACTTGTCTCTGGAAAGTCTGTGTGACTTAGACCACTGAGCAGTTCAGCAAAACAGCAGGTTGCAGCTGCTGAGAAAAATGCTTGCAGGGAAACTACTTGTCCATATCCAACTCACTCATTTTCAGATCTCTCCTTCAGACATTAAGCAGAAACCAGGTAGCAGACAGGTACTGAGGATGGCAAAACTGATTTAACACAGACACTGCAAGCCAGCTCTTCAAATTGCCTTTTTTTCCAGTGAAGTTCCTCGAAGCTCACAGATGCTTTGGGATGCTGAATAGCCTAAAAAATTTAACCAGGAGCACCCTTCTCACCTACCCAGGAAGCTCCCTTTAGCAAGAGCAAGGCTTTTGACACAGATGAAGCTGTAAGATTCTGCATTTCCCATTCCTCTTTCCAAGGAGGCTTCTGTTCCCCATCTCTGATAGCATCCCTAACTTTAAAACCAACCTACAGTCTAAGAAGTACAACACTGCATGTCCTCAGTGAAACTACCCTGTGCTGGGAGCTGTCCCAGCTGAGGAAGACTGTTTCTCACAGAATCATCTTCTTTGCAGAGTCCAACCTTGGCCTGGAAATTAGCATACACTGTCCTTGCCATACTTTTCAGCCCAATGGGGACATCTTGGAGAATCTGCACGAGGTCTTGGAGATCAAATTCAAAGGTGATAAAGCACTGGGTTAGGGGAGGCTGTTGAGGAAGGGAAAGCCTGGAGTATCTAAATTAAAAATGAGGTCTTGCTTTGCATATTGGAGCATTTTATATTGTGTAACATTTGTCTCAAAGCATACACGCCTGAGTTTGCATGTTGATTATATGGGTATATCCACCTTGTAAAAAGGTTAGAAATGGAAGAATGTAAGTGTAGGCTGTGTGGATTTGCATGAGTGTCTGCAGAATGGAATAATTTTGTATTTCAATGTCTCTCTTGTTCAGCTTGATGCCTTCTCAGATTTCCATGGAGGCTCTGCTTTCCAGTTAGGGTGACTGAAACACAAGGAAGTCAGGCATCCTGTGTGAGGTGGCCCAGAGAGTCAGTGGCTTGGCTGGCCTAAGAACTAGGAACCTCCTGGCTCACAGCCCTGGGCTGCAGCCACTGGCCCCCACAGGCTCCATTTCTGAGGCTGTTCTGCAGAGTGCCAATGATCTGACATCTTCTTTAAACCATTCATCTTCCTGCCTGTCCTGGGACCCAAGCCAGGAGTGAGTGGGATGGATTAATGGCCCCACCAGCAGTTTGCAAATGGTAAAACAGGTGGCCTGTAAGCCTCTATTTCAGGCCTGCAGCAGTTAGATTCATCAGGAGTAAAGGGGTCCCTGTGAGGGAATAAGTCCCAGAATAAGTGGATGTGGTGCCTTAATCCCTTTAACCCTGTTTCAAGGGCAGGCATCAGACTGTTAAATGCAGTGAAAAGTCTTGTGTCCTCCACTTCCACACTGATTTCTTCTTTCTGGATCCTGTTTTTCTCTGAAGGCATTGACAGCGACGATGACTATGGCCGTGGGGACTTGGGGCGTCTGAAGAAGCAGAAAGACTTGCATAATCCCCACCTCATCTTGATGATGTTACCTCCACATCGTCTGGAGAGCCCAGTGTTGGGAGGACAGAGAAAGAAACGGGCCCTGGATACCAACTACTGTTTCCGGTAAGTGAGAAACCTGCATGGGGTGACCAGGTCCCATGCCTGAGGTGGGCAACCCTAGCAAGACTCCATGCCACCAGGAATGGCAGAGAGCTCCAAGGGGGTTGTGGGTCACTGTCCTGCCACAGCTCTTCCTCCTCCTATCAGGAGATGCTGGCTAGCTCAGCAGAATCAGTGTGTGCTTCTGGCTGAGCCACTGGCTAGAGGGAGACTTCTGCGTGGCCTCCTGGAGCACAGCCTAATCAGGGACCTGTGGCAGCTCCCCGCTAGCTCCAGGTGCTGGAGAGCAGCTGGGTGCTGCCTCCCAGGACCAGTGATTAAACCACCAGCCCATAGGCATAAACACTGCCAGGCTGTTGAGCTGCCCACCACTGTTTGCCTGTGCTGCTCCTCTGCACCTGGCCCAGGGAAACGCCATGTCCCACCGGGCAGTGCTGGTACTAGTTCTGCTTAGGAAGCTGCATCACAATCACATACAGGGCACCTCTGTAGATTCACTGTGTTTCAATACTGTGTTTCAGGAACCTGGAGGAGAACTGCTGCGTGCGTCCTCTGTACATCGACTTCCGACAGGACCTTGGCTGGAAATGGGTCCATGAGCCTAAGGGCTACTTTGCCAACTTTTGTTCGGGCCCTTGTCCGTACCTCCGCAGTGCAGACACCACTCACAGCACGGTACATCCACTGTATTATCCTGTGGGGGCTTGTGGCTGTGATTCCCCCTTCCTCTCCCAAGTCTGATCATATCTGGTCTCTTCAAAGCATCAAAAGTAGTTCACATCAATACCTGTAAAAAAAATTATCCAAGGACACTGCAGAAAAGAGTCTAGGTGGATCAGCAGAGAAAACATGCATCCTTTGGAGTCAATAGTGGGTCCCGGCTTCCAGCCAAATGTTGAGGAGGATGATACTGCTCTATCTTGGATAAGATGTGAGACAGCAGGACAGATTTTAGGCTACTTATGTGGTAACAGCCATAGTGTTAATTGACTTGTTCACATGAAACGTCACCACTGGTAATTATCATCTGCCTAATTTTCTCCTGCAGTTTGCACTGGACAGAGGATTTTCCTACAATTGCTTCTAGGTTGTCATGCAAAACTCTTATCCCATGGCACACAGCTGCCATCTGCTGCCACAGGGGCATCTGTAGCCCAAAAGTGAAGGTAAATTCCTGTCCATGTCCAGAATTGAACACAGCCATGTCCAGAATTGAACACAGCCATGCAGTAAGTTCTCCTTTCTGCACAGGCATCCTTTCCAGCTGTATAAATTCCACCTGATGTATAGCAGGAGGGAACCTACTAGGCAGTGAGAGTCATGAGTAAAAACTGCCAGAAAGCAAATGTTTCTAGGTAACTTGGGAATAACCTCAGTTTAACATGAGTACACAAGGGAGTCTTTGGGAAGAATACCACCTGAGCCTGGCTACTGTCTAGAGGGAAGAAAATAAATGCAATAGAAAATCATAGGCATGGGAGAAGTGCCAAGGGGAGAAGACACATGAAGGAGCAGGCAATCCACTGCCAAAGCAAGAAACACCTGAGGAAAATCCTGTGCTTCTGTCCACAGAAGAGAAAAGGTGGCAATCCAGACAATGCAATAGCTCACTAGCAACTTAGCTTCAGGTTTCACTAAGTTACTGTAAAAAGCATACTCAGCTGAAGAATAAATAGATAGCTAGGTAAAGAGGATACTGTGGAAAAGTTGCAAACATCTTCTTGACAGCTTGAGAGTGTACAGCAGCAAGGATCACTAAAGCTAAAGCGCTAGTATCAGTGGGAACAGTCTGTGGGAATGAACAGATGCTGGGCATTAGGCACAAGACAAAGCAAGGGAAAACTTTGAAAGGGTAATAGGCATATAGCTTTAGCATCTGGTTGTCCTGAGAAGCTCTCTACTAGATAACTGGACTGAATCAGCATGAGAGAAAGAGTTTAGAACGGTTCCTAATGTTGTTTCCTTTCTTGATCAAGAAAAGAATCAAGCATTAAGATCAACTGAGTTATCCAAGAAACTTTTAGAACAATATAGCTGCTAACAGCTTGCCAGCACCACCTAGGAAAAACCATGGTGAAAAGATTCCTCAGAAGTCTATTCAACCTATTGTCTCTGTGGAGTAGAGCGGCCCCAGAACTGGTGGTACAGCCTGGGTACTTTGCTCAGTATCCCAGAGAGTTTCTACCAGAACAACTGTGATTACATGGATCTGGATGATAGAACCGGATGTTTCCCTAGCATCTCTCATCTAAAGTAGTTAAAATATAATGTGCCAGACCCTGTCGTTTATACCAGATAACTAAAGAGACCACAGTAGTGCAGGTGAGATCATGTTTTGGCCACGCAACTCAAAAAGTTGCTTACCACTGAGAAGTGGCCACCTCTGGCAAGAAACATGGCAACTGTTCTGTAGTGGTTACATGGCTGAAGAGTACAGTCATCTGTGGATTGGGGCCAGCTAGGAAGAGGAATCTAGTGGGGTCCCACAGGACACTCTCCTGGCTCCAGCATTATAGTGTAATGACTTGGAAGATGGAGTAGAGAAAAAAAGCATCAGAGAGTTCAAAGCTGGGAGGGAGTTGTGGATACTCAAGAGGATTGGCATCCATCCAGTGCTATCTAGAGATGTTGGTTGAAATAAGCAGCACTGATTTTCTTCTGGTTTCTTCAACACAACCCAAGACAGCATGGCCCCAGGCTGGTTACACCCAGCCTTGTTAAAAGCAGAAATTGTGACAGCATCCACCATACCAAATTAAGAGATGAAAGGAGACCACTACTTACATTCCTTCATCCCTCAGCCACAGAGCAAGGCTACTATAATTTAAAGTCCTTAAGAGTCAGGCCAGGGCAAGTGAGACCCTTTAGAAGCAGGCCATGATCAGGAAGCAGCAGGTGAACATTACTCACCTCAGGGAATACTCCCTGATGACCATAGTCCAAACACCTACAGACCTGTTGGCTTTGCAGTCCTTTCCTGTCCTCAACCAACTTAAACATATTCCTGCCTCTGTCACCACATTTACTTTTTTTCTGCAGGTGCTGGGCTTATACAACACGCTGAACCCTGAGGCATCTGCTTCACCCTGCTGTGTCCCCCAGGACCTGGAGCCACTCACTATCTTGTACTATGTTGGGAGGACCCCCAAAGTGGAGCAGCTCTCCAACATGGTGGTGAAATCCTGCAAGTGCAGCTGAAAGGCACCCTGGCCCGCCCAAAGCCAAGAAAGAAACTGTCAGCACCCACTCCCAGGCTAACACAAAAGGAACTGGGGGTCAGAGACTATGCATGCTGAGGGCCGAGTGCCAAATCCTATGGCTTATGGTCTGGCAGCCCTCGGGGATCTCTTCTGGAACATTTCTTTGTCTTGTTGGCAGTGTCATGTTCCTTCTGGGAGTTACTTTGGTGACACGAAGACCACACTCTCCAAAATGTCTGGACAGATGGTGCGGAAGAGGATAGAGTGGAGAGACTGCTATGTATTTGAAGGTTGGGTTGCTGAGCTGGGAAAGCAAGAAAATGAGAAAGAGCAGGTGAAAGGGGGGATGGAAATGGGGAAATGTTTTCTATTCTAGCTTTAACCATTTTAGGACATCAGCCCTCCCCCTGGCCTGAAGAATTAAATGTTTTTCCTGTAGGAGAAAACCCTGAAAGTTTCTTGAAAGAAAGAAAATGCACCAAGAAGGGAAGTTGCTGAGAGAAGAAATGCTCAGAGATACACTTAAGACTTTTGTTCCTTAGAGCTGTGATCCGGGAGTCCTACAACTGAAACTCTGAATCTGCCCAACCCGTAAGTTCAGTTGGCAGATCCTGGCTATTGGTTTCTAAATGCAAACTGCAAGGCTCCCAGCCAGCCTGCTGAGGGTGGGCATATACAAGGAAAGAGGGTGCTGAGTCCATTTTCAGAGGGACGGATGTCTCCATTCAGCTCTTTTCCCTTCCTGGAGTTTCTGAGAGATGGTTTCTGGGTCAGGGCAGGAGCAATATCTGTGAGTACCTGAATACTGGGCCCATTCATTCGTGAGCTGATACACCCTGAGGACCTCTTGTCTGTTGTGGTTTGTGAGGTGTTTTGGGGTGTTCTCCATCTGTTAAGCACAATGACCAGAACATGGCCCAGGCCTTGCCTGCTACGACTTAAAAAAATAGTAATCTCAAAACCATTGTAAAAAATAAATATTTTGGGGGGAGATGCTTCCCCCCCCCCCTCCCCCCCCCCCCCAACACTCTACGTCTCACTTCCGGCGTGTCGTGCTTTTTTTTATTTGTGCTTTTGTCTCGTTGCTGCTTAGAAATACACCCT
>JANIJG010020844.1:15322-64214 GCA_024611175.1 Megaceryle torquata
GCCGGGGGCGCGGGGCGGGGGCGTGGGGGGGGGGGGGGGGGGGGGGGGGGGGGGGGGGGGGGGGGGGGGGGGGGGGGGGCGGGGGGGGGGGGGGGGGAATGGGGTAGGGGGGGGCCCCCCCCCCCCCCCCCCCCCCCAAACAAATTGTTTGTTGGAGACTTAGATGGCTTGCTGTTTTTAAACTGCTGCTGCTGTGGCATACTCAGTCTAAAAACCTTCCCCTTTCCAAAATGTCTCTGCAAAGGAATGGACAGAATTTAGGTCAGCCAGAGAGTCCCAGAATGAAAATTCCTTGGTACCTTCAAACTGTACTTTGTATGTATGTGCCTTGTTCTGCCCTAGGCCTTTAGACATGTATATCACCTCTGGGATCTACTTTTGATAGATTCATCTAAAGCTCCCCTCAAATATATAACACTTCCAACAATGCTGTTTAAATAACCAGGGCAGTGCAGTTGCCACAGCTCACAAACATCCTATATACATTTGAATATATATGTTCTGCCAGTACAGACTTATACACACAAGAAAATAACACAACTCTTCTTCTAGTTTACCATGAACATCACAAATGCTCATAAAAACAACAAAAAAACCCCTCACAAATGTTCCCAAGGCAAGAAATCAATGTAGTCTTTTAAAATCATGGGCTTTTTCAGCCATAGATACTCCTAAAGGTAAAAAACCATGGTGCTTGCATGCCACATGAGACTCAGGCTGCCTCTCTGAGACTCCAGACCACAACTACTTAAAGTGATGTTCAAGAGAGGTTCCTCCCTGCCCCCTCCCAATTCCCGGTCCCCAGCAACTGAGTGTAAAATGACACCTAGCTGGTTAATCGCTTGTGGCCAGGGATCTCCACGGTCAGCTTGGAATTCAGCAAGCCCTTCACAATAGTGGCTGCTTCCATATACCTCATGTGAGGCTGCCCTACTTTGTAATCTCAGACATCTTAATAAACTGTAAACAATGCTTCCTGCATCATCACCAGCTGGCTACAGGTTAGCAAGGGTGGTTCAGCAGAGGGAGCCTGCCAACCTCTGTGACATTTTGGTTAGGGGACACATGTTCTGACAGAGGCACTTCCCAACATTTAGCTTTATCCCTCTAATCTCTGGGGCTCTTCGACCTGTCATTGGTGTGATGATGAAAGGTGAAGTTCTGCAGCACTACTGTATTACTGTGCCCCTTACAGCTCTCCATGCCCATGCTTCCCCCCCCTCCACCTGCCCAAGCAGGGAGCAAATAAATGCATTATGACTACACTACCCTTCTGATAAACCAGAAACTTAGCAGCTGCAGTGGGGGTGAGGGGAAATCCAGATGCTAGATCATATAGGAATTCTCTCTAATCTCCTTTTAGCAGCAGCCCCTGGGGAGGTTTTGGTTTACACGTTGTGGTCTGTCCTTTGGTCATCATTCCTCCTGAGTTCTGGGCTGGCTCTGCTGCCCAACCAGTTGAAGACCTTCCTTGCTCGTAAAGGGCAACAACAAAAAAAACAAAACCAAAAAACCCCACACAAACAAACAAACAAACAACAACCAAGGAGGAGGAGCTGCAAAGAGCTGAGCTACAACACTTGCACAGCTCATGGTCCTATGGTGGCACTTGGAGTGCTGTCAGAACCACCCATAAATTAACCCTGGCAAGCCCCTTGAGGTGGGTCTGTCTTTACAAGCCCTTGTTCACTTCCGCTCCTCAGGGGCAAGGAGGGGTGGCAGAAGGACCAGGCCATTTATCTTTTTGGAAAGAAGACAAAACGGCAATAGCAAATCAAGGGAGAAGAGTCTTGGGATGTCCCAACTAGTAAGGGCACAGGTAATCTTGGTACAGTAACCTTTGAAGTCAGACATATTTCAGTTACTGCTTCTCTGTCCAGCCTTCCTTTTCACTAGCAACATTTGAGAATTAGATTTATGAGACAACATCCAAATTTGGTTTTTTACAATAGTTTCTCTAGGGGTGCGTTAGCTATAATGCAGCAATAAACTATACTATCTACATGGGGTTAGTAACAGACTGCATACATCCCTGGGCACAAGCTTACTGAGTTTCAGGACACTTGTGTGAGAAGGCAGAGGATGGTTCTCTATATGCTCGGTTACTGACTGGTAAATTGAGGAAGACAATAGGAAAGAAAAAGTAGGATCTTCACTGCCAACACTGAATAAGGCTCCCAACAGTTCCTTTTGTTGTTTGCAAGAACAAACAAAAGCTGATGAAAACAATCCCAGCACACTTTTTGTCCCCCTAACAAAGATCGATGGTTAGAAAGAGAGAAAAAACTACTCTGCACTGCCACAAGGCAGCTCCCACACAGATGATCAAACGACCATCTGAGTAGTCCCTGCTTCTCTGGGGCATACTCTGTTATAGCATGCAAGAGGCCTAGACCTGAACTTGAACACCTTGTTTTTCAGGCTGCAGTGCACTGTAGAGCTCCGCAAGGAATACTGCTTCAGTAAGTACTGGAATGCACACTGATATTTCAGCAAAGAATAGTCTTTGTATACTAAATGAGTCTTTGTTCCCTGGTCTTTGGGTTGAACAGTCTCTAGCTATCTCACTGCACTTACTAAAAGCAGTAGCACATCCCCATCACCACTGTGTAAACTGGGTAACTACTTTGTGTTTCATCTTTCTATGACTGACATCAATACACACAGTAAACAAAATGGACCTTGTCCAAAAGTAATAAAAGATAGAAAAGAAACATACCTGTCCACTCCTCTGGCACTGTCACAGCTCTGTTCTGCTGTCCTGTGATATCTCACATCCTTCTTTGTTGCAGCTACCAAATTTCCCTTCTCTCAGTTCGCAGATCCTTTTCTTATCTTTCTATGCTGCTCTCAAGTTTTCCTTACTTATGACTACAGCGTCCTCAGGGCAGAAATACAGAGGGTTTCCAGGCTCAGACTACTTTGTAAATGAAATTACTATAGCCATCCCATGACTGAAGAGGTCCATCACAATGTCTTATGAGGCAGATGTCTTCAATACACAGCTCTCGGGCCAGCTCCATTGTGCAGAAAAGCTTTCTTACCCACTACAAGTGTTTATAGTGGCATGCAAAACATCAACTCTACAATACTGGGCTGTCTTCTCTTCATAGGTAATTGAAAGACAATCAAGAAAATACAGTTTTCAATACAGATGGAGCAAATGGTATGATATCTACACATCTGCAAAACTATATTCATTTATCATAGTGCAAAATAATAGATGGCTTTATGGGCTGCCTATAACCCACATGAATCTTGGTTTAGAGTAACAGCAACAATTTGGATACAGTGCAAGGAGGAAAACATGCCTTCTAATCCTTTAAAAATAACATTGATTTAAAATATTATTACATTCAAAAGTCACTAAAATATATTGGTCAAAAGCTGTGTAAATTAATTACTAACACAGTGTGATATTCAGTAAAAGAACATTTGGACTTTCAGGCCTCTGCTTTACCAAGATTTTATTTTGTATACAGGGAAGTCATTTAAGCCTCGTTCATTTTTGATGCAGCTCCAGCAGTGACAGATGGAAGCAACTAAGCTCAGTGTCTTTTGTCCTCTCTTGAAGAGAGACTTCAGATGCTCCGTACAAACGCAAAATCCTTTGTCATGCAACAAGTCATCATAGAAGACAAGAGACAGTTTTACTCATTGGGAAATACATTGTCATAGAAATGAATTCAGATACGTCAACAAGAAATACAGCAAATGAAAATTGCTGATTAATGGGTGCCATTCTCTTCTCTAAATGACAGTAATGCATTTGAGCTGCCACTTATGCCCATAATTTCAGAAAGAATATGGTACAGTACTTTGGATGTCACAGTCATGTTTCTAAGAAAGACTCATTTCAAAGATTACAGACCTTGGTTACTCAGCTGCTTTTAGAACATCCTTATCTAGGGCTAGGTTGCATAGGGAAGATGGCAGAGGTGGTCTGAAGGCATTCAACCAAGCAGCTGAGCCTTTTCCAGTATTGGGCTGTGATTTAATGGAAAATACATTAAGGGATAAGGACCTTTATATCTAGTACAGAATACAGGTTTATTTCCAGCTGTGGTTTGTGGCAAAAAACCCCACACATTATTGGTTTCCCACATCCTGCAGATTTTGTGAACTGCTTTCAGGCAGAAACTCTGTCCCCTGTGGTATATGCTGGCACTGTTGAATTCTACCAAGAAATACCAATCTCTCAAGCAGTACGTTCTGAAGACAAAGATTCATTTCTCCTCCTTTCAGGGGGACACTGGTCTTTGTGCAGGGTGATATTCTTAATCTTTTATTCCACTTAGCTAGGCAAGATAATACCTTATTGCTGTCCATAGAGACTGATGCAAGAAACAATTACATGTAGTGTTTGTGCACGCTGTAGAAAGCAAAGGTGACTTCCTGTTCTGGTCTGCCCATAGTCAGGCATTTCTCACTAGCTGTTTACAAATATTCATTCATCACATACAGAAATCAGCATGAGGCATTATAATAATGTATCATGGCCAGTGTACATCATTGGGTGAAAGAAACCATCTGGGGCATATCAAAGCAGAGGTTTCCTGACATTCTTCAGGAAGGTTTTTGGTTGGTTTTTTTTTTGTTGTTGTTGTTGTTGTTGTTGTTGTTGTTGTTGTTGTTGTTGTTGTTGTTGTTTTTTCCCCCTCCTTAAGTTACTGTATCCTCTTCAGGAAACAGACAAATCAAGGATTTGCTGTGCAGCCAGGGGCAAATCTTAAAGGATTTGTGCAATGCACAAAGTGTAATTACTGGGGAAGCTCTTGATAATTATGTTCTGGTCCTTTCTTGAAACAAAAATTTATGTTCTGAAGTGCTGAAACTGTCTTGCAGGTAGCCTAGATGCTTAGAAGATCACCACTGTTTTCAAGGACTTGTAAGAAACCCCACTTGTGGGGGAAAGCACTAGCAGACAGTCTGACTCACAACAAGAAACTGAAGGACATGGAGCTTGCAACAACCTGCTTTGGGTGATACAATTTGACATCCACCCCCTCAAAGGACACTTGCTACAGGAATCTCTAACTGTACTTGATCTGAGGATCTCATTTGGATACTGGCATGCTAAGCACTTGATTATGCTAATCTAAATATCTGGAAACAAATGAACAGAACAAACAACAAAGAGAAACAAAATGAAGGCGATAGCAGTAACATCTCAGGGAAATATAGTGTGGCAACAGTTACAATATGCTGGCTACACATGTTAAATTGTCTTTTCATTTTTATCAATTTTACCTGCTCTCAGACAACTCATCATTCAAAAGACCTGAGAAACTTGCAGAGCCACAGTTTGGCAGGAAGAGCCACCAATCTTTATTGTATTTTTCATGAGACGTTTTCAGTAGACATATGGAGACATGAATTTTATAGGTCTGTGGGTAAGAAAAATAATACCTAGCTGGTATCATAGGCAAAATGTATTCCACATTGAATTTATGGAATTAGAAATGGTGGAGAAAACATTTTCAGGAGGGAAAACATCCTCAGTTGGAATGGGGGAAGCATCATACAACTGGAAGTGTAAGGACTGTAACTAATGACACTAATGGGACATCGACAGCTTCATTTGCCCTCCCAGTAGATTCACAACTGTCTACTGCACACCTTGAAGAAGGGTGCAGACAGACTAGATGTATTAAATACAACTGATGCAGCATAACCTTTTCAGAAGGTCATATGACTAAGGCAAAACACTTTAAAAAAAATTACATAAATCCTATATAGTAACTACTGGAAACGGTGTGAAAAAATCCCATGTCATTTTTTTCTCCAATCTCAGAAAAAAATAAATTTTGTAGTAGAGTGAGGGAGTGATGACAGTCAAACGTTTGTACTTGGCAGCAGAGGAACTGTTCAAAGATCTCTTACTGACTTTTGATAGGGTAGTACTCAAGACATGGGGATTAGATCAATAACCCCAAAACATTTCATTTTTTTTTTTCCTTAGGAGATTTTATGTCTTTTGAACACAACTACAGTGATTACAGCAACTTGTCTCTTCTAGGTCTGGGGGAAGAAGACTACACTTTACTATTGCTATAACTGTAGTGAAATGAGATTTTGTAAAATACTCTTGCAGGGACACCAAATTAATGTTCTGGGGTTGTCTTCTGTTGCACATCCCAGAGCACCAGTAGGCAAAAGGCCAGATATATCTAAAAGCAATTTCAGCATTGTAACAGCACCTCTTCCACCTGCCCCAAACAAATGGTAAAATTTCTGGTAAGAAAAGATACATTTTTAACAGCCACCAAATTCTTAGAATTGCATCAAGTTGTTCTGGTTTTTGTTTGTGTGGTTTTGTTTTGGGTTTGTGGTTTATTTTGCTGTTGTTGTTGTTTGTTTTTTTCCTTTGTTTTGGTTTGGGTTTTTTTTTTTTGGTTGGTTTTTTGTTTGTTGTTTTGTCTTGGGGTTTTTGTTTGGGGATTTAAGACCTTTTTTTTTTTTTTTTTTTTTTTTGGTATGATAAGTTAGATGAAGCCACACCTTTTCAAAGAATACAACATTTCTCAAGCTCATTATGTGTGCTGTAGGTGTGGACTTCTAGAGAAGAAGAGGCCCTCTTAAGTATACTCTTTTCCCTGGGGAACCACTATGATTCACTGAATACCACTGGCAAAGGCTTCACACCAGGGTCTCCACAGTGATCTGTGATTCTTTCCTTTAAATTGTAAACAGCAACAAAAACTCTTTTTTTCAATGAGGGCCAGTAAAATCCATTTTTTGGTAAGGTAACAGACAGAGCTGACTCCTCAGGGCAGACTTGGTGTCTTGTTTATGGCCTTTAGTTCAGTGGAGTTTGTCCTCTATGTTAAAACTGCATGGAGAGGCTGTTTCAAAAACTCAGAATCCAACAATTTTGGAGAAGATCAGCTTGCATTTCCTAACTTAATGTCTTTCTTTGGAAAAGAACAGTAGGGTTCTAAAGTGGGAAGAAAGTAGTGAGCAGGTACTGTAGTTCTTTAAGATGTGCTGTGGTTGTGCACATTCACCCTGAAGGTACTCTGCACAGAAACACTTTGGAAGACAAAGATGGCAAGAAGTGAAATGTGTATGAATAAGGTGATTTCGTTTTGTTCTTTAAATCTGATATCTGATAGTTTCACTTGATGCTCCTACTTCTAGTAGGCAAGACTGTGAAGAACTACTCCTTTTTACCTTCTCAATCTCCTCCTTGACCATCTCTTTTCCAGTTGACTACCTTCTTCATGAAGAGAACTGTGAATGTTAAGTTTTGTGCTCTTGGTATATCCATATATACTTCTGAATATTAAAAAAAAATTTACAGACAAGAGGTCTGATATACTGCTACTAAGTCATCACACTTAGAGATGTGGTGTTGGACACATCTAACAGGCAATGCAAAGAGGTTCAGAAAGCATGCTGGCTTTAAGCAAGTACAAAACATTATCCCAAAATGAGTGGGTGGGAAACTGGCAAAGCTGACAAAAACTCCCCTATCCTATGTTCATAATAAGCCAGCACTAACTGGTGATTTGCCAGAGAAAGATGTAAGAATGTTGTTTCTGCCAAAGATCCTCTGAAGACAATTGTCTTTTCTGAGCCAACTGTGCATTTAAATCCCTATCCACCAAACCTCTCTGTAGTTTTCAGTGGTGGTTGTGACAGCCACTATTAGAACTAGAAACTAGAGAACAAAAATGGAGATGAGAGTTCCCCAAGGATGTCTATCCTAGAGGTACTTGATCCTGCATATGAAACGCAGTGGAATAAAGATAACTTAGATCCCCTGCGAGGAAGAAAAGAAGGGGATCTGTTATTTACTGCAGCTAAATCTTATAGAGAAATAGCCCTTCTGACAGTTCTGGAACAGAGCTGGAGGCTATAAGCAAATACCAAATGTAGCAGAGTAGGCTGTGAGAAAACAGACCCAAGGCCTTGAAGCTCACAGCTGCTGAGGATGTGCAGAGGTTTGAAGTAACAACTTCTGCAACTACATTTTCACTCATCACGAGCCTACAACTTGATGCACCAGTAGAAATATCTATCTCAGAGATCCGTGGGTGGAATTCAACAATTACAAACAGAAGGGACATAATCTGAAAGTAACTTCATAAGATTTTACTTTTCTCTTGGTCACTGATGATATGTGATGGCAGCACAGGCAGCGGACAAATACTGTGGACATTATTTAAGAACACAGATGAAAAACTCAGAGAACGTGAACAGAATCACAATTGTCCAGGAAATGAAAGATAAGCCAATAAAGTAAGAAAGAACAGCCACATCAGAGAACTGCATTTTGGACAAATGAAGTATTCCATGTCTGTCAGATGTGTGAATGGAACAGAAATAGAAAAATCTGTGTTCTGTCCCAAGAATTAATGCCTTGAGTAAGAAGTAGTGAAACTAATGGGTTATGAACGTAATTCATCTTCTCTCAACTTACCTGGTCTTGAATGCTCAATCCAAGAGTGGACATGAACACAATCATTTCAAGAGAAAATACTTTCCCCCTCTGACATTGTTTCTTATGTCATCCATTTGGGTTGATCATTATCTACCTGCCAACACATGAGAATGATCTCTTACCACTGACTGTACAAGCTAGAAATGACATGGAAGCTGTGCGATATGAAAACAGACCAAACAGGCTATTAGAATCCAATCTCTGAGGGCTCTGATTACAAGCAACAAGACCCTTTGAGAACTGCCATCGTACCACTTGCTGTTTGACAAGGCAGTAGTTGCAAAATATGGAGTTTTCCTTCAACCTGGCACCAACTAAGAGTCAGAGCTGAAGCTGCTTCCTGTTCATTTTATGGATGGGTGGATCTTCTCTTCAATACATTTTTCCCAGCTGCTGATGTTGTTTTCTAATACAAGCAAATTAATTTTCATAGCAGTAGGCAAATTTTAACCGGAGTACTTCACCAAGCCACTCTTGCAACTGATAGGAGCCACCTGGGCCTTAGGGTTCAAGCTTGGGTCTGAAAACATCAGCCAATGAAAAAAGTTTATAAAGCCTAAACAAATAGAAATCAAAATATGAAAATAAGCCATACAGAACATAAGCATCCAGTAGTGAAACAAAGATGCATCCAAAAAATCCTATCCAGCATAATGACAGCAAATATTTTGGGGGTGTGAATTAATAACCAAAATTATAACCAAAACAAACAAATTAAATTACTTTTTTGAAACCAATCATTTCTATGGGTCTGTGCCAAAATTCAAGATAGCAACGAACACAGATGTCTCCAGTTGTATGTTCTAATATTTTTCTCTGATGGTGGTTGTCTTGTGATGACAGCAGAGAATCCTGCCCATTACCAGAGTAGGACAAATGGAAATGGCTAAGCAAATGAGACTTATGTTCAAACTTCAACCTTAGAAAGAATACAGACAGCTAGAGGACCCCTGTTTTCTAGAAAGATCTCATGGTTAGCGATCAGGAAGAGGTGGGAGGAAGGGATCCCAAGACTCAGGGGCAGAAGCTCTCAGAGGCAATCTTTCACCTCAGCTTGCAGGTGTATCACCAGTTTCCAAAGATGTTCAGGTACTCTCCTCAGTGGGTTGTCCTCTCACCAGGGCCTCCTCTTCACTCTTCCCTGGGTGTTATGGGAGTGTGGTGGTATGAAGTCACTACTGCTTCTTTTGCACCATACTTGAAGCAACACTCTGGATTCCTCACCTGGTGTTCAGTGTTAGTCCTTCTCTTTGAGCAGAGGCTGGTAAAAGACACAAAGCAAAGACTCTGAGTAATCACATGACTGTTTTGTGGGAAAAACTGCTGCACTTCTATGCAAATCTCAGCCGCCAACCTATCACACACCCTCTCTATAAAGTAACAAATGATAACTGAAATCAGTATGACAAAACCTAAATCATGCAGTGTGAGAAATACTCTTGGTATTCCTCTCAAGCCCCAGAGTGCCCTGCTTAATCTTCACCTTTGATTCATGTCTTTAGATGCTCCTCTAGTAGCTCGAAATCCTTTTCTCCTATCGCTATGCTTTGTCATCTCCTTTGTGTCTTTTACTCATTTGCTTGCATGGGACTCTACTTCCCAACTCCAAAGGATGCTGAGGACCTTGGTGCAGGAGAGATGGGGGTGTGAAAAGGTCGATCTTAAGAAAGAAATGAAATGGGGATAAGGAAGACAAAATTTCTTCCCATTATTAATGAGATAAATTTTGATTCTACTTACTGTTACATTTTCCTACCTAGGCATGTTATGGGGAAAAGTCAATGTCATCTGCACTTCTTTTACTTAAAAATCCTTAGACAGTCCTTTATGAAGAAAAATCCAAAACACTTAGAAATGTATCAAGTTTACCTTGGACAGTTTGCATTTTACAGCTAATCCAGTAGGTAAAGCTTGTCCTGAGTATTTAGCACATCAGCTTGCTCCTAAATGTGACATTTGTTGAGAGATGTTTATTAAAAATATTGCTATATTTTAAAAAATACACTCTCCTTGAAAGCCTAGCATAGAGCCAAACATCACACAGGATCTGGAAAGATGTTTAGAAGGCAGGACTGACAGCTATGTCATTGCACCTAAAGTTTGGAACTTGAATTAGGAACCAAACTATCAACCATGTGTACCAGTCCAGAAACCTATCCTGTGGCAATATGCTGAAATTAAGGAAACAAAGGCACATAAGCGAGGCAGTCAACTTCAACCTCATCTTCCTGTTTTGAAGAGATTTTTGAGCCTTCCTTTTCCTACAGAAATGCACATTACAGTTTGTCTATTCTCTCAAACTGAATTAAAATCACTGAGTTTCTCTTGTATAGCTACCTTGAGGACTCAAGACAAGGACATTTCCTCTGTCTACAAGTAAATATGTTGGTTCCTACCATGAATGCAGCTCATGACCATTTCAATTTATATATAATTCTATTAAGTTTTACAATTTCAAAGCCACTGGTGAACATTCCACCTTCTTCTGGTTGAGTAAGGAGACAGAAAACCACATAATTCCTGACAGCAGCTAACATTAAGCACTGAGGCTCCCTAGTGATAAGAGTCATTACAGTGAATCATCACAGACAATAGAATGAATCTCCTTTATTATCTGCCAGCCAGGAGGTGTGAAAAGTATCTGCCTGTATGTCTGACCATGTGTTTATATACTATTACATCATCCCTGACTGCACCTCAAGAACTTTAACACTTGTACTTAGAACAGTTACATACAGGGGAGAAAAGGATTACTTCCATTTTATGGATATGACTGTGAGTCACGAGGAAATTACAGGAGTTGTATAAACTGCCTACCTGCACACTAAAATTCAGTGCCATATAGGTTTTCCCAGCACAGATGTACACAGCGTTGGTTAGACACCAGCACCTAATCTACTCTGCTTCCCAAGCTGCAGGAATGAGGCAGAGCAGAGCACTAGGCCAGATGACAGTACTGAGTCAGGGACTCAAGCTAACATTTTTTTAGAGCTAGTTTGGGCTGTTTCATCATACCCACAGCAAATCTGTGGCAGAACAGAGAAGCGTGTCAAAGCCTCCTGAATCTAGAGCTGAAAACAGGAACTTCCTTTTTCCCTGAAAAGCTCTGATAATCCTAGAAATTCAGATTTCTAATTCAGGAGTGATGCCCAGCATTCTCTTGATAATATATAGTGCAACTAGGAAAGGCAATAAATAGATGTGGTTTATTTATATCCATGGGTGACTGACAGTAGCAAGCCAAGACAGCTGACAAGAGAAGGTCAGCCTTCCCTCCTCCATCTTTTGGGCATAATTTCAAATTGGCCTGCAGGACCAGGCAGGCAAGGGAGAGCAGCAGTACCAAGTCATAAAAATTTACTTCTGGGAGGTGGGGTGGGGGGAGGTGGGGTGTGTGTGACACAAGCAATTCACACAACTGTATTCAAGTGAAGTCTCCCTGCATGAAAAGAGCAGTTAGCAGCCTCATTAACATGTGGAGACACAGCAGTGCAAGCCAGCACAAGCCTTCTTGCTCCCTAAGTTACAGAGAAGATACTGGGTGGTCTCCTCACCCTGACTACTAATGCCCTTCTGTACTCCATAGCCTTCTTTCTGATTTCTCTTATTCAGCTCCCTACTCCCCTGATTTGCTGTGTCTCTCTCTTCTCTGGCTCTTCCCCACATTTCATTTCATAACTTCAGGCACTCCTTTTGCCCTTTTCACACACATTTTGGCTTTTATTTTTAGTCTCAATAAAATAACGCCAGATTAAAACAAAATCCAATTTGGATGGGCAAAGTCATCCCCTCTGTAAGTAGCTTAATGCCAAAGAGCCAGATGTGAGACAGAAGTAGCCAAGATATTATATAACCCCTCCCCAGTCTTTGCACACCTGATCTTGAATGACATTTCCAACACAGCAAGGAAATGCAGGCAGGCCGCCATCACCAACTACTGAGAACAAGCAACACTCAGCCTCTAGTCAGGCAAAAATGCCAGCTGCCTGAAGTCATTACCTATCCTGCTTCAGAGTTTTCTTTGAGTCTGTCAGAAGTGAAGGCTCCTAAAATTCAAGCTGGGTTCTAGTTCTTCAATAGGGAATCCAATTTCTAGAGACTGTCCTTTCCTTTTTCTCCTGCTTTCCCAGTGGTCTTGACACTTAGAACATCCTTTCAGTGGCATGAGATCTCTAGCAATAGGAAAAAGCTCCTTCCTTTCATGAAAGAAAGGCAAAAGGTTGATTAAAAGTGTGAAAGGCAGTCTGCTCTCTCAAATGAAGGAATACATGTATTTCTGATAATTAGAAGTGAACACTGACCTGCAGCTCTAGCTAGAGGCAATGGCTGAGCTGGACATTATTTTTTTAACACAATTTGAGAGGGGCCTTGAATGCTGCTTTTGGCAGAGCTCTACACTCTGCTGGGATTTAATGAGACACACAGTTTTCTGATAACTGGATATATTCAAGCATAGTTGATAAACTGTAGCCATTTTAAAGGTATTTAAAGGTATTTGTTAGAGACATCAATATTTGCTCATTGCTCAGGGTGGGCACCTTAGTCCACTGTGCTGCCAGCATGAGCAGGTTGTCCACCCTCTGCATTGCCTACCCGATGAAGTACCATAAGGTGACCCTGTTCTCACTCAAACCAGGACAGCTAGTCATAAGGTAATGGTTCCCTGCTTCTTCAAGTGTATCAAGAAGTGGGGTAAGAAGGTCTTTCTTTACCCTTCTTCTTTCCCTTCTGGTCCATGTGGTAGTACAGGCTTGTCTGTCATTATCTGACCTGGGACAGACACAACTACTGTATCAGGGAGAGAACTTTATCTTTTCCCCCTTCCTGATTGTCCTCTTTACAAAACTGTGGAATTCAGCAGGGGAGAGAGAAAAGATCCAGAACGTTTTTGTGATGGGTAAAAGAACAATGGCTTTAAGAAGATAATCCTAGGAATGTGAAACCAAATATCCTCCATTGTAACTGGTTCTTTGCTCTCCCCAAAAGGGAGGCACAATATTCACCTCAAGCTCCACTGCTTTCCAAGATACAGTAGAATGTTTCTCAGTAACCCTTTCTCTGCACAGAGGCAGCACTACAGAGACAGATGCTGACGGAATGTTATTACTGCAGTTGCCAAAGACTGTATGCTGGGTAAGAGGCTGCACAGTGCTGGATATCACACTGCTGTACCCTTTCAGTGACCCACCCAGAGCTTCTTGGCCAGACAGGTGGTGGTTCTGGAAGGATTTGTGTGGAAGAGCTCATCATTACTCTATTCCTGGACTAGGATAAGTAATAAAATGACATAAAAAGTTGCTCTTCTGTGTCATAAGATATCTCCTGCCTCAGTAGCCAAAGTAGTCCAAGGTAGAGGTTATTCAAGGTGCCTTTCTGAAGGTCACCTGTCAAAGGCAAGGCCATTTGTGCAGTCAGTCACAGAAATAAGAGAGAACCAGGAGGGTGGCAAATGAAGACTGGAATTAACAGGATTAGTGGGAGGGAGGGGGCGTACCAGCAATGTGCTGTGCAGAAACGTGAGTGATTTCTTTTCCAGCTGCTCCTGATGAAGGATTTGGACAGTGTGGTGAGACCAGCTGAAATCATAGCCAAGGTTCCTCTTGGGAATGTGGTAATAACATAAAAATACATGCATTGGTGTTCAATAATCTACTGCCTTCTGAGGCTGCAGGGAAGCCTGGCAGAAGCTGAGGAAGCCTGGACAAGGCTGGCCAGCTGGGAATTTCACCCTACTGTAGCAAGTGGCTGGGAGTCTGACACAGTCCATTCACAGTGGCAACAGTAAATATCCCATCCCCACTCTTTACACTCCAAGAGAGTTGATAGACACTAGCTGATAAAAGAATCTCCAAATCCCAGGCATTTTACTTGTTTAGGCATGGCAAACTATACAAAGTGATTGTATGTGTCTTTTTTTGCTGGTGCGTAACAATTTTGAAGCTTGTACTTTTGTGTACCTGCTAAAAGAATCCGTTCTTTTCCTCCCTTAAGCTTATATAAAAGAGGCTGCATTTCAGGAATAACGTTAATTCAAGCAGTGGGTAGACAACAGCCAGTCACAGCTTAGCACCTCCAATGTTAACTCTAATTTCAGGTCTCCAATTACAAGGTGCACATGACCTTCTTATGAAGGACCATACAATAATCTTGGATAGAAAAAAAACTTTGGAAACACACAAGCTACCTGTAGATTTCCTGTAAAATTAAAAAAAAAAAAAAACAAAAACAAACCAAACCAAAAAAACCCCAAGCCTGAAATGTGCTAGATACAGAGAAGAATAAGTGCAAAAGAGCTCTTCACTATCACTAGTTTGCAAGCAGGCTCCATTCCTTGCTCTATAGCAGACTACATTGCTTGCACATTCATCTTATTTGAAAGGTGTTCAGGCACTGCTCTCCACCTTAGCCAAAGAAGAAAATCACTAGGAAACTAAGAACAGCAGCCTGCTTTCTACATGGGTTAGATTCAAACTGTTTTATTAATTCCCATATTCTTCAACTAGTCTCTTGGCAGTTCAGGATCCAGTTTTAAGCCCTTACAGATGATGATACACTATTTCAAAGAGTTGCATGTCTTTAGGACTTGGCATTCATACAGATACAGGGGCCAGGTTAACGTCCAAAGTAAACAGACAACTGTGCATCATCCTGCAACTAAGATCAAATGCAGACCTGGGAATCACAGGGAATAAAATCAAGTCTCTACCACCAAGAAGTTTCCTCCCTAGCTTCAGACTGAGTTTTGACATTCACCTTCTGTATGAAGTATTCTTAAGAGAATGAGAATAAAAATAAATTAGCTTTGGACTCATGCTTTAAACCAGACTAGGTAGAGATCTGACACTGCACAAATTTGCAGTCCTCACTGCCATCAAACTCAGATAGCATTTTTATGTCCCCTAATCAGCAACACTAATATTTTCTTCCTCCAGAACACATAGTAGAAAAGCCATGTAGACATTAGTAATATGAACATGAGCACAATAAAACTGCATCATTATTAGTTAATCTGAGTATAAAAAGGTCAAAGTCCTGTCAAGTCTCAAGACAGGCATCAGTCTTGCCCAGTTGTAATCATAATTCAAGTTTGTTTGTAATTACACAGGTTATTAGCACATTATATTTTTGCCATAGCAAAACAGAACGCCAGAGGCATTCTGTCCTCTGAAGCTTTTAAAAAGTTCACAAACTCTCAAGAAGCTGTCAGCAAACAAAACAGAGAAGCACAAAGACAGATTCCACTCATAGTTTCTGGTACCTTTACAAATCAAACCAAACCAAATAAAATCAGCTGGGGGTCATCACCTTGTACATCCACTCCACAACTGCACTGAGAGGTTAACTATACTTTTGGACTGTTCCTGTCTCCAGGCTCTTGCAGACAGAAGTCTAGCTCAGGAACAGAGAAGTTACCTGGTGCTATGCTGCTGTATTTTCACGAAGTGTTCTTCATCCTCTACTGTCCCTAAAACCTGCTTTGTATGAGTATTTTGAAAAAGGAAGAATGAAAAGAATATAATAAATTTTTATCTTTGAGGTCTTTCTTGTAGCTACAGAACTTGCTTGATGTTTCTCGACAGTCATTCAAAAGCTAAATTCTGTTGGAAAAATTACACCTTTTTTACCTAGAACTTCAATTTCTTGAGAAAAAGAATTTAAGCACCATTCTCCTAATGACACTAGAGAGGAACAGAAAATAAAACAGCAAAATATGGCAAGATCTCTCCATACACCTTACACTATTATATACAGGGGGAAAAAAAACCCCAAAAAAACAAAACAAAAACAAAAAAAAACCCCAAAACAAAACAAAACAAAAAAACCCCACACCCTACAGAAAACAAACAAACCACCCTGTAGATTCCTTCCTTCATCACTAGAACTTGCCATATCAAACACAGCCTCAAAGACAAACTGGACTGAACAACCCACCACCACACTACCTAGCTCAGCTGTTACTCAAGAAGCTGTATTCTGAAGATTTGGAAATGAGAATCAATTCTTAGTGCACAATCACCTTATTTCACTAATACTAATTGAATTGCTGAAGTCCATGAAGCATGAAACAATCAGACAAATGCTTAGGGACCCTCAAAGTAACACAGAACAAAAAAAAAAAGACAATGTGATAATGGCTGTATTTTCACAATGACTTACAACCCACAAGCTGCTGGATGTTCAACTACAGTGAAAAAGTCAGGTCAGAAGCATTATGAATGTTCCCTAGAGGTGGTAATTCTTAATATTTCTTTAATCAAATGAATCTTGCTAAACTTTTAAAAACTTTGATAGAAAACTGTTCAGATACTACAAGTAACCCCCAAAATGACAGCTTGCAGATTTGGCTTCCTGTCTGTAGATACTGATGAGAATCTCTGCCATCTTTCTCATTACACCAGTGGCACACAGCTCGCACACGTCTGCCTCTCCACAAAATGAGGATGAGGCCATAGGGTTGAGAGGCTGCCATGACTTTCACTATAGTGGCTTCTTTCATAATCTTGAGCTGCTTTGCAGAAATGCTGACTTTTATTCTCCCTTTTGTTTCATCTTGAGGGATCTGTCCTCAAAAGCTTGAGTGAACTGCACAACAGTACCTATAACTGGTATTCTACAGTTGCAGTACTAACCACTAGTGAGCGGCTTTTGGGACAATCTGGTTAAAACTTTCCATACCACCTGACTCCCTCTTCCTTTGAGCATCATCTTTACTTTCAGTTACATCATTTGTGACACCTTTATGCTGCTTCTCCGAAGAGCCATCCTCAGACAGGCTGTTAGAGGAGAAGGTCTTTTGAAGCTTTTCAGACATTTCTGAACATTTGTGTGTGTGTTTATACAGATGTTCTGCCTAGCTCCTCTTTTGTCTCTGCAGCTTTCACAACCTTCTATTTTTAAGTGTTTGCAGTTTATTCTGCTTTATGACTCATGACTCCAATCCCTCTAGTTGGTGTGTAGGATACTAAATACATGTAAAACAGTAACCCCAAATAAACTGCTGATGAGGGAAATCAGGGCCTTAGTGTAAACAATCAATGGAGAGTGTGAAGAAGAAAACCAGATGTTCCTGCAGGAAGGACCACAGTAGTTTCTGAGGCACGCAGACTGGGCACAGCAGGCGCTGACACATACCCGTGCCTGCGTGCAAAGATGAAGCAAGTATCATTCCCCAGTTTCCAAGAACAAACATTTTGCTCTAGTTATTTCAACTGCTGCAATATTTAGCTCAGTTCTTGGAGCTGTACACCTCTTCTAGTAACAAGGAAGCTTTGAGTGACCCACTCATCATGGTTTTGCTTGCCTATCCCTAGCCAAACTAGGCTTTTATCTAAGCCCTCACACATTTAGCTAAATTGTGGGATAAAGGCTTTGTTTCTGTTTCAGAGAGGGTAAGTTTAGCACAGTGCAGCTAGCATAGGCCTACAGAAGGACCCATGAGCTCAAGTTCTCACTGGATTACAAGTATGCTCAGAGAAGGTAACTACTCTGAACTTTGTAGTTGCTATCCTGCAGCTTTCATCATAAATATTATCAACAACCATCACACATGCTCTTCATAAATACTCACAGACACAGGGAAGGATAGAAAAATGCTCCCTACAGTTATCAGATACATGTTAACAACAGCAGTACCCAGAGAAGATGGAGAGAAAACTGAGAAAAAGAAGGCAGAATTCATCAGACAAACATCTTTCTGTAAGTCCAGTCAACAAACCAGCTTGGTCAATATACTGGAGAACTTAATTTTAACATTTACTTGTAAATTGATGTGTAATCTTGCTTTATATATTGTACAAAACCCTCAATTGGAACTATATAGTAGTTGCCTCCACTATACATATACTAGAGGATTGACAATTTTATTTATTTTGATAATCCTATTATATTCCACTCCTACATTTCATGTTCCAATGTGCTGTAGGGTCTTTTTTTATTTACTATGGCTATTCATGCTATAAAATATCTGGTAGGATAACTGGAGCTTCTGGCAGGTGGTAAAGCATGGGAGGCAGTCTGGAACTGTGTAATAAGTGTATTAGCTGAGTGTTTGTGCCAGAGGATCAGCAATAAAATCAGTGACACTTCCTCTAGAGTGGGTGCAGAGGAGGGCAACGAAGCTGGTCAGGGGACTGGAGAATAGATCATATGAGGACCGTTTGAAGGAGACGGGTCTGCTTAGTTTGAGGAAGAGGAGGCTGAGAGGAGACCTCATCACTCTCTACAGCTACCTGAAAGGACATTGTAGAGAGGTTGGTGCTGGTCTCTTCTCTCGGGTAATTAGAGACAGAACCAGAGGGAATGGCTTCAAGCTGAAACAAGGTAGCTTTAGACTAGACACTAGGAAAAAATCTTCACTGAAAGAGTGGTGAGATATTGGAATAGGCTGCCCAGGGGGGTGGTTGATTTGCCATCCCTGGATGTGTTTAAGTATCACTTAGATGAAGCGTTGGGGGATATGGTCCTAGGGAGAACTTGTAGAGTAGGTTTAATGGTTGGACACAATGATCCCAAGGGTCTTTTCCAACCTAAGTGATTCTGTGATTAGTCATCTTTATATTTCAGAGCTAAATATCCAAGAGATGAATTGGGTAGCTCACCCCTATACAAACTTTTCTTTCAGCCTGTGAAAACACAGAGGTCACTGTGTTAGTGATAAGTAATGCTTTTAGGGTTTTCACAGCAAAATAAAGTCAGAAACATATTTTTTTTAAAAGCATTCTAGACCATAATTTGTCCACATATTCCATTATAGCACCATTAAAAATTACTGTGGACCATGGGCAAAGTCAAGACTACACCCTACCTCTATCAGTGAAAAATGGATTGAGTCCTCATTTACTGAGCCCTTAACAGCAGCTAAACCTGGTTGAATTAATTAGCCACTAGGGAATGATGAAGATTTGATTCTACAAATCTCAGTGATTCTCCTTTGGGAACTTTTACCTCTACTGATGGACTTCTCTATGCAGCTGATTCACAACTCTCAACTGTGCCTTTCTGAACTAAGGGGGCTTTCTGCAAAACCGAAGAAAAATTTAAAGAATGTCCTGGCCCTTTATTACAGGCCAAGCTTAAACAACAGAGCATCTCTGAGCCAAAGCCTAAAGTAAAGAGGAGCCATTTTAGCCAAGTTTTTTTTCCCAGCCACATTTTTAGGGATCTTTCTCTTCCAACTCTATGAAACTCAGCCTTTGCTCCCTTCTGTTTAGTCTTTTTAATCCTAGGAGGAATAAATTCCCTGCACAGCTGACCCCAGACTGTTACCTAGGAACCATTACATTCAGGATAGGCAGCTGTGTTTCTTCTTCTTGCTGAGAAAGTTTTTTCTCTGACAGTTCCTGAAAGATGAAAGCATCTCAGTGTGCCCACCACATTTTTCCTGGTGCCACTTCAGCACTGGCACTCACCTGTGGAATTTGTCCCTAGCTCACAGGATGCAGCACTGTGAAGGCTGTTCTGGAAACCATTCACTTGCCTTTCAGTGGAGGTCACCCTAAGAGGTAAAAATATCAAATTAGACAGAGATAAGAAAGAATATAACAAGGAATAATAAAAATCTCTAACAAAAAAAAAAATACAATTTTCTTAGTTTACATAATCTCACTGCAATTGTAGCTAAGAAGCTGCACCTGAACATGGTATTAAAAAGCACTGACAGCAACCAACTCCAAAAAGGCAGAATGAGACAAATTAACATTCAAGCCACCAGCAAAACTGCAATGTTCTTAAATCACTTGTAATTGTCCCACATGCCTTGGAAGCTGATTCTGGAGGATAAAGGAGATAGTAAATAGTATAGGACTACCAAAGCACAACTCAACTGGTAATACTGCCATCACCTTACTTCCAGTGATTATGAAGTAAAAAGATTAAGCAACCTTAGAACAGAAATACACATGCTGGCAAAAACATGTTACATTCAAAAGTTAAGTCCCTGCATCTTGTCTCAGCAGAGGCAGCTCATTCAGGCAAGATTTCTCACTTGTCTTGGAAACTGAGACCCACAGGATGCATTTAATCTCCAGTAGTCCAGTGCCAGTCCTTAAAATACTTTATGCAAATCCTCCTACATTAATCTCAGCATTAGAGTTACAGCAAAACTATATTCTGTGGAGTACAACTGCACTGCCTTTATCTGTTATAAATATTCATTACCAAACTGAGACCAGCCCTCCTAGATAAAAAAAAAAAGTGTGTACTCAAAGTGAGGTCAAGCTGTACAGCTACAACAATCTATTCTGTCTTTAAAATCTATACACTTGATCTACCTCTTCCTGGTTTGTGTCTCTCCCTTATCCCCCCTTGTCTTTCTTCCTGCCCAGTGCAGTTCTGATTCCTCCAGACTTCTGTGTGTACACTGCTGTCTCTATGCCAGAGTCCTCCTTCACTCGTTCAACTCTGCGGTGCTACACACTTACTGGGAGGTCACTCCCAGAAGAGCACTGCAATCTCCAGTCCTCCTGTGATACCCTTATGACTAACAGACCCAGGCACACGTGTGCAGTTTCTAGAGTTTTGTCTGAAACCTTTTGATCTCAGATTTGCCAGTAATCCAGGTGCTTCTGGAAGCTAAAAGGCCAGTGAGGGACACCTGTATTTTATCTCAGTTGGGTTTTAGTGAAATAAATTGGAGTTCATACAGAAGGGGAGAGGGATGCAGATATGACATTTGTGAAACACAGTCTTCCTTTGGCCAGCCATAATTTGAAATGCTATTGTCAAATGAGGTGCCTGTTTCTATGTTTGTCTCCTGGAAAGGATTTTGGATCTGTAGTTCTGGTTTCTTTTGTTGCCAATACTGCTGGTCCTTCTGGGAGCTGAAAATCCAGATGGATCTTTATGCTTCTTACATAGAGATTCCATGCTCATAATTAGCTTATCTGCTTTGTTAACATAACACAACTGACAGCAAAATTCAGCTCACCTTTCTGTAGGCAAAATGCAAGACTAACAGTTGAAAAATTCATCAAGAATACCAGCAAATACAGTAACTACAAACCAAACAGGGCACAGTCACATTTCTACCTTAAAAGTGTGGGTTACATTTAGTGAATCTCTACAGACTTGTCCTTTTCTGCCTACTCACAGTGTACTTCGATTCTTGTAGTTTCAAGTGTCCCCTCTACACAGCTCATGCTCAGGTCTGCTTCTGGGTCATTGATCTCCCACCATGCTAAGCTTAAGTTCTCTCCGCTGTCCTGATGGAAGCTTCAGTGCCAGAACATATTCACTGCTGCAACAGAGTTAATTCTTTTACACTTTATTCCTCCTTGGGTTGACCAAAACCCTACTGCATTTCTCAGTTTCCTGCTCTTAATGTCTGTGTTGGTTTTGCTTCCACTTTGCCAGTGCAATCCATAGTCATGCTCTCCATTTCTTCTTTTTCAGTACTAACAGAAACACTGCCATCTCCAGTCCCTGCCCTTTTCTACCCCTTCTACCTGTAATCCCTACTTGAAAGTGATATTGGCTTCCTTTATTTAGGCACTAAACCAGTCCTAAGATGCTCAGCCTTCAAGTGCAAATTAGGAGGATGCTTTTGTTCCACAGGTGACAAAGAAATCGACTACATTTCGAACACTTTTGTTCTGACAACCTATTCCTGGAACACTATGAATGCATCTAATGGTCCAGGGGGGACAGAACTGACACTAACTAATTCACATCACAAAAACCCTAGGTTTGACAAGAGGACAGCAACAGATGTGAAGACCCAGAGCCAGGGAGGCTTGTTCCTCTTTGTTGCTCTTGGACAGGGTATCTCAGCATGTGTATCTGTGCATATGATCTGAGGCTAGCCAAAGGCTAAGAGCTACAGGCCTAGTGAGCCCAGCTGTGTCAGGGTGTTATATCAAGGCATGTGTCTCAGATGCACCGCTTTTGCTGCCAAAAATGTCTAAGGGTCAGGCAGCCTGATTAACCCAGATGCTCAGGAGCTAAAAAAAACAAGCGTGCTGCAGTACAGCAGTAGCAAAAAAATGAAAGATGCTTGCTCTCCTGCTGCCTGTCTTCTTTGCAGTGGGTGCTCAAGATTGTATGTGTGACGTACCCAGCTTGCTTAAGACATTTTGTGTGTGCCTGTGAATAAGCACACATGGGCCAGACGGGATACAAACCAGAACCATAGTGTTTTACAGGGCTCGCTCTGTGGCCATCGTTCTACTTTTGGCACGTTTGCCAGGCTTGGCCAGCCTGTCCTGTAACAGCTGGCTACTGCTGTATCCAATTGCAGTCAGGACTCCACCCTGCCATGGGATGATTTCCCAAACCCTGGAGAAATGCATCACCTTTACCCTATTTCTGTACTAGCTACAATAGAGCAGAACTTTGGCTCTTCTGCTGCTGGCACCATGCAAAGCGAATAGAAAAAGAACGGGGTAGAAAGATTTTGTGCTGTGGTGTTGGGACTTGAAGGGAATATCTGTTTTGAAAGGCTTCCTCAGTGGAGTTGTTGGGAACAGTACAAGAAATTATGGCATGTTGATCAACATCCCCAATAGTTTGTGACGTTCCAATCTATTGCTGGTAAAGTCTGTGATCTTCCTGGGCTCGCTCACTCTCCCTGATAACATCTTGAACTACATATTCCTTTTCTCTACCTGGCATTTCCTCTCTTTTTATAAAATGCTCTAACATTGACAGACGAATTTTTCTGAGATCTTTTCTTTGACTGATAGTTCTGTTCACGGGCTGTTCAAGGCCTTGGTCTAGCTGATGCTGGCATAGTTACAGGGCAGGTTTCTGAACAGTTACTATAGGAATGATAGCACATACATTTGTTTTTATTGTGACTTAGTCATTCCTAAAAGCAGAAAGATTTTCTGTACCAGTTCACTCTGGATTCTGACAGTTGAGCTAATATATTTTTCTACTTTGCATGCTGTCATCTGTAATGTGAAGATTTGATTCACCAAATGCTGCTTCCAGGGACATCTGCTTCATTCCATGGCTTATGAATACTCTATCTGTGATCTCTGTCTCAAAATGTTGCTCTCAGCTATCAGTAGGCCTCATGAATGAACGAACCATGGTTCGCAGACCTGCCAACAGTGATGGCAACATGAGCAACAGAAAAGACCCAGCCTGAATCTTGGAAAGAAAGAAAAGCTTGTGCTAGCTGTTCAAAAACTATCTTTCTACTTTTGATATGAGCACATTCAATCAAAACTATGGAGACTCATGAGACCATTTTACTGGGCTATATTTCAAAGTAGAGCTACACATTAAACCATTTCTCCCAGTTAGTCTTTTACCACACCTTAATACGGCCCCCATTTTTCAACTCTGTCTTGGATTGCATCTAAAGCAGACTCCTTGCTTAAGCTAACAAAGTCCAATCCAATACCACCTTTTACAGTTTGAGAGACTGAAAAAACAAGAGAGGCCAGGAACTGAAAAGACAAGACTGAGTTGTCTGGCTGTTCTATTACTTTCATGTTTTAACCAGAGGAGCATCCAAGTTACTAAATAGTTTTTGAATTAGTTAGTACTGCTCATCTTTAGCATCTCATTTTGCTTGTAGTTGAGTTTTCTACTTATTCTGTTCTTCCTCTTCTGGAAGCCATGTGTACTGGCTAAGGAGAGAACTGATAATGCATGCGAGGAAGAGATAGGTCAAAAGGACAAAGTTGATTTTAGTTTGTCTTCACAGTCCAGTGTCTGGAGAAATTGTACAAACAACTTTAAAAAGATGATCTTTATGAAGAAGTTAAAACAAAAGCCAGGAAGTGGAAGAGCAGACCAAGAAATAAGGTCTGGCTTGCTGAAATACGGGCGGGGGGAGGGAAGCAAACAAACAAACAAAAAGAGAGAGACATGAGAGCTTTAACAAGAGAAGAGAAAGATTAGTTTCAGTAAGTCTTGTGGAAATAATATATAGCACTGAGATCTTCTTTTAGGAAAGAGATCAGCCAACAAGTCTTAGGGGGTGAGAACAGGCAGCAAATCAAAAACGACCTGACAGAAAAATGAAGCAGTCAAAAAGCCAAATTTAGATTAGATGTTATGGAGAGGGATATGGTAGTCCTACACTGGAAAAGTACAAATCTGGGTGTTACAATACAAGCACTCTGAAACTGAAGAAAATAAATTCAAGACAATTATGACTTGGCAGGTGGAACTACTATCTGAGGTTAACAAAACCTCAACAAGTCTGAGCAACATTAGGAAACTCCAAGAAGTAGAAGGATATTCAAAAGATGGAAAGCATTTGCAAGGGAAAGTGCGTAGGGTGGTTCAGGAAGAAGGAACAAGGTACAACAGAGTGAAACAAAGGAAAAAAAACCCAACAGATTGGACATTAGGAGAAACTTTCCGATAATAAGGTTGTCTAGATTCTTAAATAGTCCTCTATGGCACACATTGTGGTTTCTGCACAGGAGTGTTCTTGAAAGCACACTACACATAGGGCAGTGTCTGAAAATACTTTGTACAGAACAATCAGGGACTGTAAAAACAGGAATGCATGCAAGATATCTTTTTCCTCTGTAATCCATATTCTTTTGACACAGAGGCTTCTCTCCATTCACTCCTCTCCTTTGATACAGCTCTGGTCTTTTCCTGACAACAATGAATGGACTAAATTAGATTGAAACAAAGCAGTTTTTAAACGATCAGCTCTCAGTATGCTGGAAATATAGCTGGGCACTGCTGTTTTCCATGTAAGTGAAAAAATGTTACTGTAAGATCCCATTAATGGCAAGAATGGGTTTGGAGCCTCATGCTGGAGACTGAAAGGCAACTTGGAAAGTATTTCCGGAGTGGCTCCTTAGAGCCTTCAATACTTGGATTAGTTTTCTGAAATTCTGAAGGAATCTTTTGCTTTTTTTCCCCCTTCTCTGCATTTTTGGTGCTGAACTTTTTCCGGTTTTCCCACACTCCTGCCTGTCATAGAGCTTAAACCACAAAAATGCAGCAAAGTAAAGTCTGTCCAAGGAGCTGCAATTCCATCTCACAAGGATAAACATTTCCTCTGCCAAGAAGTGAGCACAGCACACCGGCATCTTCAAATACACATCCTTGCTGCCCAGCAGAGAAACCAACCAACACAGCCTGTCACCTGTACTAACATGAGCTACTCAACATAAAAGAAATCAGATAGCAAACCCACCAGCATATACCCACCAGACCTGATGCTCACATCTACATTTGCTGACTTGACAAAGTCTCCTAACCTCTTGTTTTCTTTTTAAATAGTTTTGGGGGATTAATTCAGTGTGCTATCTCTTAAGATAGCAAGAGTACAGGCAGGAAATACACAAGCTTCCCCAAAGCAGTTCTGTCCAAGCTCCTTAAATACACCTTGCAGTTCCAGATTTGATACACACACACTGACAACACCCTAGCATCTTTCACAAGGTATCTTTCACCAGTAATCTTTTACTAAAACTTCTCTCTTTCAACAGAAGGGGAACATAGAATCAGGCAGCCTCACAGGAACCTGTTCTGTAATCTTTACAACTCTTCTGGCTGTAGTGTAAGTATTCAAGGATGAAGTCTGGGGATATATGAGGAAAAAAAAATCTGATGAGGCATTTAGTCTAAAGCATTTAAGAGGAGATAAACAAAAAAAACTGAGGAAGCTCCCACGAAAAATGAAGGACAAGAAGAAAACACAGAAGTCTTGCTCACAGTCTTTCATAATGCACAAAAGAGAAGACACACCAAGAAATGGAAAGGAAGGAAACTTACAATCAGTAAGCAACATTTCACAGTGAATTTTTGTTGTTTTGTTTTTAAGGATAACACACACCAATCTACCTTAGAATGGCAAGCACTCTATAGAACTAAAAGCTTACTGTAAAAGTTAAAAAGAATTTCCACAAATAATGAGGAAAGCTGTCATTACATTAGGAACAATATAAACATTTCAAATAAACACTTGTGCTTGAAGTCATAAATCAATTGTGTATTAAATCTATAGGGAAACTTGGCTCAAGGGCAGATTAGCTCATTAACAATACTGTTGGGTTTGGGTTTTTTTGGGGCAGCCTTTTCTATCCCATAAAGTTCTAGCCCCCATCAAAGATGAAACATGGAGGGAGTGACTTGAGTGCCTAAACATAGATGTGAGTACTTGGTACTCTCAAGTTATTGGAGACATCTGCATGTGACTGGCAGTATACAACACAAAATCTACAGAAAACTCCTGCTCATCTGGGGCAGCAGCTGGAGGTCAGGTGGAATAGCCCTGGACATCTCAAATGTAACTAGCAACTAAAGTTAACTGAATCCCACCCCACTTCAGATACTTGTCTGATTCAATCTGGCCATTCCTGTGTCCTTATGGTTGCATGATGTTACAGTCTTATTTACCTTACCATTGTGAAGGATGAAACTGCAACATAGTGAACACCTATTTCAGTACACACAGCTCAGGTTATTCTGAGATTTGTCTTGGTCAGCATAGCCAAAAAGATCTAAGGCAGTCACAGGCAAACAAGTTCTTTGATATCCCTTCTTCAGGGAAGCAGTGCCAGCTTCCTGTTTTGGATGGGAAGAGAGAAAACTTACCTGGAAGTCTTCTGGGCTGCAGCCTTTCTGACCACTGCCTGCCTGTGGCTTACTGGAGGCTTTGGAACCAGCTGAGAAGGTGTACTCTGGGATGGCATCACTTTGTGCAAACTGGCTGTCTTCTGGATACTAGAAGTGGCACTTGATGTCCTGTGAGCACCAGAGCCAGCTGGCATAGATATATGGCTAGTGCTGGATTGTGAATAGTTGGCAAAGAGAGCCTAGGGAAAAAAAAAACACCAAAAACAAACAAACAAAAACCAACCAAAAAACACCAACAACAAAAAACCAAACACACAAACAAACAAAAACCAACCAAAAATACCGTAGCAATTGATGGTTACCTCACTGAATATTGTTGAAAGCGCAGATGCAGGTGAGTGACATTTTTGTGAGGAATAGTATCTGCCTGGTGAAGGCAACCCCAGGGCTCCAGGCACAGTACCACACATAAAAAGAAGGGGTCAAGTCAGTGAAGTACTTTCTAGAGATTAATTTTATACCCTTGGAAGCTGGGACTAGCTTCTAGGAAGGCAGATGAACTCATTACTGCCACAGAATGATGCTATTCTGGATTAAAACCCAAGAGGTCCTATCCTTCCTCAATCTAATCTTGCAGTGAGCTGCCATCCACAAAGTAGTAAAGTTTATATTGCTGTGACTGACCTTCTGCATTTGTCATGCTAAATTATTCTTTGTGGGGGAGGTGAGACAGTTCTAGGAAAGTAAGAGGTTATGAGGAAGATTAGTTACAGTGCCAGTTCTTGAATCTAACCCTGTGGGTGCTTGGAATAACAGAAAGACTCCAGGGTACCTTCTCTGACAAAGGGACTTTAGATCAGCTGCTGACAAAAAGGAAATCCTCAGTAACAGCAGAGAATAGAAAATATTTCTATTCCTATAGCAGGTGTGAGACTAAATACATTGTAGATTTGTCACAATTAACAAAAGAATCTGCATGTTATAAGACACTGGAGAACTAAGCAGCATCCGGGCAAAGCAGGGAGTGAGGAATGGTTCCCTACAGGAGCTCTGCAAACTGCTCAGCTCTTTTCAGAAAGGAGCAACCTGCTGGGAGTTCTGTCTCATCTTTCCTCAAACTCAGTCAGGTTCCCAGGGGAAAGAGGCAATACCATAACCATGTAGATTGGCAGCTAGAGGTCAGTGATAGGAGTTGAGGGAAATAGCTGAGCACTTGCCAGTCACCTCAGTGTGACCCTGGGAGCAGCGCCCTTCAACTGCATTTGTCCTCAGTTTCTTCTCTGGTGAAAAACACACAAAGCCACAGTGAGTGGGCTCCAGGCTCCAGATAAAACCACAGTCTGAGGGCTGGCTGAGTCTCAGACAGGAAAAGCCCCTCTCCCCCGCAATTCTCTGGCAAATAGCAAGGCAGTGGTGTGTGGGAAGGCGTTTCTGACAGGCAGAGCTCTAGGGAGAAAAGGAAGTGCAGGAGCCAAAACAGCCCTGTTTCCTAACTAGAGCTCACTGACAAGATGCCCTTGAGCTCCCAATCCTTCTTAACCTCTCCCTTCCCTGAAGCTCTACCTTGATCATAGCTTTCAGACTTTGAATAAGTAGCTGGTACAAGTGCGGAAGTCTGGAAAATAGCAGTCACACCCCACCTCCCCCCAGCAAAACAAACTAAAATGGAACCTGATTTAGTCTCCTGCTTCTTAAGAGTGACACATCATGGTATTAGGATGGAGACCTTCAAGTGACTGCACTCCCTTCTTATTCAGGGGTGACATTTCATTGTGCTCTGTTTGATAATATGCATATCCCTATAAAATTGCTTTTTTTTTGGTTATTAAAAATCACTAATATCCTGGAGTTCACAAAGCATAGTCTTAACACATTCCCTGTGTGAACATGCATTGACAAGGAGGTCCACGACTCTGAACAAACATCAAGCATGGATGCTCTAACAAAGTCTGATCAGCAAAAACTGGGCTGGGATCAGCCTAAGGAAAGGTCAAGGATGTTTTTCTTGGGGGTAATGGACTTCCAAAAAGGCCTCTGTCTCCACGCTGTGCTGAGATTCTGGCTACCTTCCAGGCAAGGATGGGGAGATTGGAAGCTGACACAGACCATGGCTTCTGGATTCAGCTACAAAGCATACTGCCCTGCTGTGAACTCCATGGGGACAGGACAGGAAACCAGGAGAAGCTACTGTGCAAACAGAGGGCAGCTGGGGAGAGCAGAGCCTGACCACACAAAGGAAGGGTTGGAAAGAGATTTCAGCACGACCAAAAAGTAGGAGACAGACCTCATTACTCAGGATTCTGAAGGCTCAGGGTCTAGGTAGAGCAGAAGCCCAGGCAAACCCTGACAGAGGCTGTCCTGTAGCAGGTAGCACCCTACAGCTATCACTGCTGCAAGTGAAAAAAAACTCTGAACCACGATTCCTATGCTGGTACATTTAAGTTGATGGTGAGGAGACATTTGTTTCCCTGAGAAGTTCTTAGGGCTAGAAATCTGGAAAATACTTAGAAATCTGAGACTTTTTAGCTAAAAATCATGTAAAACATTAGTGAATTAATTATCTTGCATAATTCTCTGGGGAGGTAGGACAGCATTAACTCTATTTTGTACATGAAGAATGTTAGCACTGGCAGAGAAAGTGATTCTCCCTAAACCACAGACTGAAGCAATAGCTTGGTTGAGAGCTCAGGGAAGATCCTGATTCCCAATCCCATATTTGTCTCCTTAGAACACATCTCTCCTTGCTTCCACATCTACACATGTACACCATACACAGTGTTATCTGTACAAAAATAGTACCTTTTAATTAGAGAATCTCATCATGTACATTGTGTCATTGTGTGATGTGCATCTAAGAGTATTAGCCAGTAACAGCTGAGCTTGGGCTGCTCATGATTAAAAGCAGGGAGGTACTGTATGAAGAAAAACAGATATATCAATGATCTTCAAAAACAGAAAGAATGTTCCTGGCACTTACCATCCCTGTATCTAAAACCCATCTCTAGCACAATAACAGAACAAATGTTGCAAGCAAAAACATGTTCATTCTGTGACCAGAGGAGGTTATGAAGCTCATTTCCTGTGAATCTGTCTTTGGGCTGAATCTTACAGTACCTAATGTAAAGCATGCCCCAAATTATGCCTCTCTGCATGGGTTTGGGGCATTCTTGTGCTGATTTTCTGCTGTCTAATTAGGAGTGGCTTCATGCTGTAGCCTTTGACTTGATGGGAACAGCAGCTGAATCCCCTTTCCAGATACATAGCTCATTATTTTCCTGAAATTTATATGAAACATAGCTTGGAGATGTCTATCTCATAGTCATTCAGATTAAATTGGATCAGCAAGTCTGAAAATGATGAGAGACTCAGAAGTGCATGAGAACTGACAGACAGATGCACTCACACATATATTGCATAAAGATCTGTGCAGCTAGTTCCAAGTATTAGCACTGGAAACTGAGATGTTTATATGCAATAAACAATGATGAGGTTTTCAGGTGAAAACAAGAAAAAAAAAGGCAAACCAAATGAAATAAACCTCCCACTCTTAGTAAAGGAACTGCAAAAATAACTTGCAAAAATACAGAGGCTTCAAAGATCTTTGGAGTCATATAAATTGTTTAGTGGAGATTTTTTTGAACACATATTAATGCATTCAGTTAAATCAGTTTGGATTCAACAGGTTGAGTTGAAAAATCACAAAGCGGTGATAAAGAACAGGCTCAAAATGTACTATTAACTGCCACAGTGTTAAACTGCACTAAGAGAAGCATCTTGAGGTCATCAAGAAATTTAAAGAGGAGCAGCAAATAAATTTATGGCATGCAGACTGTCTCAAAGCATGTCTTCCTTGGTGAATTATTCAGAATGAGATGAAAATATACTAAAATAAGTTGATTTGGTGCTGCCTTGTTTGTCTCTCAGTACTGGGAGCTCCATGGTGCAAGGATTGGGTCGTATCATTTTATTGGAAAGATACATCTGGGCCTTACTATAATTCTAATAATAGTGACAGCATCAGAAACATGGGGACAAAATTTCAGCTGGTATAAATCAACAGACTACTGCTTTCAGAACAGTTGTTCTGCTTTACTTAAACTGAGGCTTTGACTCATCAGTATCACAAGACTTAAACAGGAAAAATGGCAGTTAACAATTTTAGTGGGAAAACAATCTGAGGGAGAAAGCTGCAAAACAAGAATGAACAAGAGACTGAAAGGGGAGAGAGACTGCAAATCTGAAAGCAGTCCAATATATAATAGTTTAGAAAACAGTTTAATCATGTTTAAGGCAGCATTCAAAGAGGCACTGTGTCCTCAGGCAGGAATAATGCAGTTCTAGGAATACTAGGAATATTATTCTGAATACTCAACATTCCCAGTCAGATCTAAATAAACCGTAGGGAATTCGGAAGAGTCACATACATTAAAAGAAAAAAAATAAAATTGCTGAACTTCATAAAATGAGGAATATTTCAGAGAACACACCATTGTTAAATGATTGAAAGGAAAATTATTCAAGATTAACTTAGCCCAATGTTTTATAGCATAAAATCTACTTAAACTTCTGATTGAAAATGTGATCATAACTGATCACACAACTCATTAATATGATTTATGTCTTGTTTAACATGAGCTTTCCTCATATAAGCAGATTGATGGGGATCATTCCACTATAAGACTGTACTTGTTTTAATTCAGCCTTTTTCACCATGTGAAATGTTTGTCATAAAATCCTAAACCCAGTAGACGCTAGGCTAAGCAGACAGAACATAGTCACACAGAGAAGGAGGAACATTTCTAACAGCTAATGGCATCTTTCCAATACAGGAAACAATTAGAGAATAAACAATGATGGTATATTAACTGCCTTGCCAACTGCAGCAGTGATACTAACGTCCAGGTCATAATGTGTCACAAGAAGTCTCCTTTAAACATTAAAAATACCGCTATAAGCCTGTTTTTCTTGTCTTTTGGTTTGATTTTGTAATTCTTGTTGCTTGATTTTGTTGGTATCAGATTTAAGCTTCTTGTCTCCACTTTCAAACTCTGCCTTTTTTTTTTTTTCTTTTTCTCCCCTGAAGCTCTGTATTGTCCCTGTTCCTTGGCTCTACCACTGTATCCATTTCTTTCTTTGGTGCTTTTCTTTTTCTCCAAGGAATGAAGTACCTGTTGTGGCAAAGATCTATTTCTACCATACTGCATTGCGTGAATTAACTTCCGCACACAGTGAGTGAAAATTGTTGGCTATTATTATTCCTCTTCCTCCACCTACACAGTATTTGCTACTCTGCAAATTGTTAAATGGCTGGAGGAGAAATCAACACGAAGTGCCCGGAAAGTGGTCAAACAAGAGTAGGTTTTGCCACAAAGTACGCAATAAGCCTTCATGACAAGATCCATTCACTGCATGGCAGATGGGAGTATTCCTATTCACAAATACTTCAACAGGAACTTCCTTGCTTTCCAACACATCCATCTCCTCTCCAACATATCCTACTGGTTAATGTACAGGCGGAAGCATTTGCCTCTTATTAATCATGGCACTTCTGTTACTTGTTCACATGCTCTCCATATACATATGAGTAGTCCCATTTGTCACAGAAGGAAGGAAATATTGGCATCTAGTTATGTTGTATAGCTGTGCCATACTCAGGGTGTACCTTGAGATATATTAATAAATGCACTTCAGTTACTGATAAACGGCTAGCCTGCCTTCCAACTGTAACAAGAACTTGAACAATGAGATGAAATAGGCTTGGAGATATCCTACACACATTCCTCAAAGTGGAGAGATCGTGACACTCTTTCAAGTTGTTTTGGGGGATATATTTCTTCTGTTGAGAGAAGGCCGAGGAACTTCAATGTCGCAGGCAACACAACAAAATGGAGCATATCTCAATATGTGGGCAGGAACAGAGCAGGCAACAGAAGATAGATGGCTTATGTGACACTGACTACAAAACGTAGCAAAGCCACACAGGCTAGGATAAGCTACATCAACTTTGGGGAAAGGGAAAACAAAGAATGGCCAGTAGAAAAAGGCAGGATGGAAGTTAAAGCAGTGAGAGTAGAAAGGAGATTTAGTGCAGGGAGCAGGTAAGCAGCAGAAAAGAGAAGGCAGTTCTTGGAAAGGCCAAGTGAAAGGGCTGAAGTCTGAGAAGCTAACCAGCAGAAGGAAGAAGTCAGCAAAAGGAAATTAGAGGAGCTGGAGATAGGCAGATGAAGATGAGGGTAGTGCAGTGACTGGGAGGGGCACCAAAAGATCAGTACAACTGCAACTGGTAGAGGAGGTCTGGCTGGCTCCATGAAACATCTAGTGGGAGAGGAAGTGTCCAAGAAACAATAATTTTATTAATATGTGGTTTTCACAGAAAGTCTGAAAGCCCCCATGTTCAGCAAATACCTTTCTTCATTAATGGCAACTTCAATGCAGCCTGAGCCCTGCGGCATGGCAATGGCCTCAATATTGCAACTCCAAACTGCTTGGCTCAGAAGGAGAAGGGAGGGAGAGAAAGGAGGGGGACGTTGTGGGGGTGAGAGAAGGTTTAACAAAGAATCACTTTAACAGAAACTCCTGAGTAATGGCTCTGCCCCAGGCCAAGAATAACATCAGCTCAATGTCAGCAATTAGAAGAGGGCTCAGCCAGGTCCCATGGCCAGCTCCAGCCTCCTCACAGGCACAAGCCAGCTTACAGCCCTTTCCTGAGCTCATGAGCAGCCACAGCTGTACACTCAGAACCCCTTGGATGGAGATGAAAGAAAGACCTCCTGCTTAGAGGGGGAGCAAGAAATCCGTAGGTGAGGGAATTTGGGGATGGAAACTGTATGGCCAAGTGAAGGCCTTGAAAGAGTGCAAGGAGCAAAGGCAGAAGGGGCTCTCCTTCAAGATGGTCCCAGAAAAGGACCAGGGCAATTTGCCTATAACCTATTCTCAGAGACCAAGACTAGTGACTCATCTGCTTCACAGGAGGGAGAGTGGGTGTTCAGACCTCCACATGTTAGCTCTGCTCATGGTTTTGTTGGAGTCTGGTTCTGCCAGACTGCCTGGCAAATAGCTCCTTCCCAGTGGAAACCAATCTCTTTTGAGTGAAGGTTTGTTCACCCAAAGACTTCCTTTCCTTTACTAGGGAAGCCTTTTGAACATCACTCATAAGAACGAACACCTCTCTCTCTCTCTCTCTCCATAATAACAATGAAAGGTAACCAGTGCACCAATGAACTCATTGTAACCTTGGAAGATTCCCCAGGCAGGACAGAAGTCCTGTTCCAGACACAGTGTTCTGTCCTTGGCATTTAGGTGTCATCCAGAACATCAGTAATACAAACTCTTTTTTATATTTCCTCTAACTCTTGGATACTTAACCTACTTAGGCCCAATTTTAACAAGGGAGTCATGTACCTGTCAGGCAGTTCCATGCAAAGCAGTGAAAAGAGATCTTAAATGTAGTAATAACAAAACAAGTAGAAGGCCTGCAGAAGACTTTCAGGGTTGCAGAGAAAACCTGTATCCAGCATCAGGGTCAGTGGTCATGCCTCCTGCACACTGAAAGCCCTTAAAAGAAATAAATACCTTTCTTCACAAGAATGAAGATTCTTCTAAATAATTATTGAGTCCCATTAACATACTGCTCTTTTGGTAATTGCATCATATGAGAAGACATCCAGAAGGAGAAGAATTTAGTCAAGATGAAGCCTTGATGAGGTGTGTTTGCCACAGAGGACACAACTGCCAACACAATTTGAAGACCCTATATTTAGAAACACTGAAATTCAACAGTGACCCAGCTTGAAGCACTACACAAGAGCTCAAGTCAAAGCAGGAACATATCATCAGTGATGAGATTAACTGACAAAGAATTATGGAGACTATAGATGATTTTAAGGCTGTCTGAGGCACTATAAGGGGATGCCCTGAACTGGTGCAGAAAAGCAAGCAGCAGCATGACAGTAGCTGAATGAAGGAGGATACCAGTGCAGTGGAAGAAGCCGGCAGAAACTACAGCATCAAAATGACTTCAGGTAATGTTAGTTTTGTTACAGCCCTTTTGAAGGGCTACTTCCCGTGCAAAAGGTGTGCCATATGCGTCATACATACTGATTCCAGGGTTCTTCTGCACATCTAAGACTCAGTCAGCACTGCTACATCCCAGGAAGGATCTTTTCTTAGTTACCTGGTGCCGGGCTTGGCTTTGCTCCAACAGCTGTCCTGACTGAAGTTTCTGCTGCTGAAGTTGCTGGACAGCAAAACGGAGCTGATGGTTGGGATCAACTAGTGGACTCTGTGTCACCTCGTTGTAGCCACTGTTCTCCATTTCTCCTTCCCTGGCAAAATGATGGTTCTCTGGAGCCCTGAGAAAAGAAGAGCCATCACACTTTCACCACTCCGCATATAAGGACTCCTGCTTACAAGGCACTGCTGCTTCCTAAAAATCCCTTTAATACTTAAGCTATGAATTTGTATGAAGTGGCTCCAGCAAGCACAACACCTGCTAGAGGTGCCATGTGCCAATGACTATCTTGATAAGGAGTTTCTTGAATTCCAGTCTGGAACTATAGCACTAGGTGTAACACCATGCTTGAGGAGAACAAAGACATGCTCCACTTTAGAGTTTTTCTTCTCATTTCCCGTGGCTGATTAACATTGAAGAGAGGTAGAGTTGCAGCAGCAAAAGCTAAGGATTCCCATCACTAGTGAGAAAACTGTTGATATATATGATTTTCTTAATACACCAACAAAAGACTTACACCAAGTACATGCATGCTGCAGTGAGAATGGAACAGAAAACAGACATGCAGTACAATATCCACAGAGAGGATAAAGGACTGGGTAGTGTGAGGTTGCAACTAGGGCACATATTGACTCCATACTGTTACAATCCAAAAGACCTGAGGGGACTGAAGATAGGCTTATTTCTTTCATCACCCAAGTAATGTAAGCCTTTCCCAGAGGAGGAAAGGCCTCCTGCACTGAGGCAAGAGCTCTTATAACTCAGGCTTATATGGTGGGAGTTCAGCTGTGGCCTGCAACATGATAAGTACCAACAGGAGCTCACTGGCTTTGAAGTTGGTAAGCCTCGTTGGGAAGACAGCACCACCACACTTCTACACAAGGTCAAGGGGCTTTGCAGAGAGCAGGTGGCCGACTGACAGGACCACAAGGTGTCCTGAACAAGCTACAAAGGTCCAGCAACTCACACTTCCTGTGTTGACAAGAGAGGATGCCATATGACCCACTGAATCCCAACACTCTGGCTGATAAAACCTTCAAGCCTCAATGCCCCAGATTCCCAGTTTCTGCTGATCTGTCACGTTTCTCTCGGCTTCTCTAAGTACTCCCTTTGGATTCCCAGAGCAGACATCCCTTGTATTTCCTATTCATGCCATAAGTAACTGGGATGTAAAAGATGGTGTCTTACATTTTATGCCACAATTCAGACTGTAGGTCATGGCTTTGGCAAGGGGTTTAACTACAATCTCCTTGCTTCAGGATCCTATCAAAACTTACAACCTAGATTCACTGAACATGTTACAGCTTCTCTTGAATGTGTTGCACCTTCTCTCACAAGCTTCACCATCACAGTAAACCTTAAAATATTCAGAAGTGTGTTTCAAATAAAACCAGAAGTAACTGCCAGCCCTATGTACTCTTCTTCAAAAATAATTGAATTATCCCTTTCAAAGCAAATAGAGGTCTAGGACTCTTAACACCCTTTAGGGTCTCCCTCCATACTCAGCTCCTCAGCAACAGAGGAGGAAGACAACCCAGTGGAAAATGAGTTCAGCTGCCAGCATCTCCACACTGCATCCTCTGGGACTCCTCCCCTGCTTGGAGCGCCTCTACCACTTTTGCTTTTAAGAGCCACTGGCTGTAGGTAGACGTCTCTAGTCAAGGGATTCCACCCATACTTCCTCAGTCCTTTGCTTCCATTGTATCCCAGTGCAAACCTTGCATAAATGACTCTCACACCCTGCTCCCTTTTGCTACAATATTCTCAGTCTTTCAGGTCTTTTCCTTTCACCAGTAATTAGGAAAGTAACAACAGTAATGCTGCTGGCAATACTCAGGTCTTGAAACTTAAACTGTATGGGTCTGGATCTGGCTTTGGGGTTAACCCTGGGAGAGCTGCTTCCCTCTTCTGAACCTGCCTTCTCCCTTCACCCCAGTAATGGGGTCATGTTCCTCCACTACTGTGTTTTTACCTGTAGTTGCTTAGGTCTGGATCCATGGATGTATGTGTGCTGCTGGCCTCGCATCACCGCATTCCCTACTGAGCATAGGATGCCCAAAAAACCATAACTTAAAAGGACACGACAAGACATGACGACTCCTCCAAGCAATCCCCAGCTGTCTTCTCTCCAATCCCACAAGCTCACCCCATGAGTTATCAGCAGGTTGCTGTCACCTGGACTCAACTCCCATCCCAAGGGTAGTATCTGCTCCTTCCATTGTATAGATACAGATTCCACCACCCATTCTGATGTTAAAGGCCACTGGACTTTTCCCTTGTGTGAAGCATCTGGAGTCTGGTACCTACCCAGCAAAGTCAGGTCAATGACAGATGAAAAGCACAAAAGACTGTGCTGGGACTGGGATGCAGCTTCTGGGTGCAGACCAGCCTTTGCAACAAACATCAACTGCACCAGATACAAAGCTGAAGAACATTCAGGAGCTCTAAGTAAATTTACTGCTCAGTAAACAACCTGATTAATTCCTCATCAGTACTACTGAAAGATTATGATCTTCAATACCTCTGTTTTGAACTAAACAACTGCATTTGTCCATTTGCCCAAAGTACCTTTGTCACATCAGCAATTACTCAGTTACAAAAGTTTGGTAAATTCATTCAAAATGCTCCTAAAGTAAGCCAAAGTAGGATAAAGGGGTTATCTCTCATGCATTTCATAACTAGTTAAGACACATGAAACCAGAGCTAGAATAAACAGTTTCCACAATGGAAGGAGATTACCCCTGGGGTTCCACAAGAATCTATGCTATGGTCTCTGCAGTTCAAAACACTTATTAATAAATCTGAGACCCCCCCCCCCCCCCCCAAAAAAAACAACCAACCAAAAACAAACAAAAAACCCACCTGATTTTTTAAAAAAAGGAAAATAAAGCAAACAAACAAACCAACCTTTTTTGCTGAAAAGCAAAGTCACTGAGAAATATAAAAAAACCCCAACAAACAACAAAAACAAACCCCATTACTGAATGATCAGATAATAAATTGGTATATAACACTCAATTTAATAACTATAAAGTCATGTACCCAGGGAACCACAATACTACTTTTACATAGTGATGGACTTTGAACTAGTTATTTCTATTCAGAAAGGAAACCTTGTAACTATGGCTATAATAGATTTTTTTTTCTGTGAAAACACTAAAACACTCTCAAAAAGCAAACTCTGTGCTAGGAATTATTAGGAAAGGCATAGGGAACAAAACTAAGAACACTACTATGCTACCATATAAACCAAAATTGCATCTACCTCACGTGCTGAGAACAGTTCTAACGCCTGATCCTCCTCCCTTCTCAAAAAGCATACAGCTGAACTGAAAAAATACAGAGAAATGCTGTAGAGAAGTTCAAAGGTTATGGAATAGCTTGTGTATTGAGAAATAACCAAATAAATAAGGATCCTTCAGTTTGGAAAAAGGACAACTGAAAGGAAATATAAAAAAGTATCTATAAAATCATGAGCTTCAGGAAGAAGGGGAACAGGAAATAACTACCTCATAATACAAGACATAGGCAAAACCAAATGAGGTCATCAGGTGGGCAGGTTAAAACAAACAAAAGGAGGTAGTTTCTCCTTGTAACACGTAGTTTAACTGTAGATGCCTTCCTACTACAGGAAGCTAAGGACGACAAAAATTTACAGGGGTTCAAAAATGATTAGACAAACTCGGAAGCAAGAGCAACTAACACTACTGATAGAAAAAGATACCATCTTCCAGACAGAAAAATCAGTGATTACTGAGTCCCAGAGAGTATTGGGGAAGTATCACCATTCCATAACATCATGTAATGCTCTTCCCACAGACTCTTCCATGGTCTGAATAGGTCATTGAACCAGATAGACTATCTGGTCTTCAAAAATGCAGCCAGTATTATGCATCAGAGGTCTGAAGCTAAACTTGTCTCAGGTCTTAGTCAGAAGTTAGGGAATTTAGTCAAGCACTCTTTAAGGTATTCATTCAAATTAAATGATTGATTCTAGGAACTAATGTCTGTTCCAACTTCTTTCATATCTACCTCCAGCTCAGAACCTGCAATGAATAAAATTTATCCTTTGATCCAAAAGAATGCTTAGGAAGCTAAAGGTTGAATTATTTGTTCTAAAACATAAAAGTCAAGATGAAATGGGGAACATAAAACTAATGTAAAGGAAAACTCCACTGAAGTTGGAGCTGCTGATAGCCAAACTGGCTTTGTGCCACAGAGATGATGCAGAGTGACTCCAGTCTGTAGCATTGTGAAGCCCACCAACTGAATGGCAAAACTTTAGTATAATTTCCTCGATACTCATTTCTTTTGTTTGGAGATACCTGGCAAAGGATTAACAACTATGGAAATACAAATGCTGAAGACTGATAGTCCAGTTTTTAAACATGCACTGGGATTGCTCTCTTGCTCCAACCTTTGCCCACTTCAATGACCTCTCAAATGTTTTTATTTGGTTTCTAACCTGTTTTAATCCACTTTTTCCTGTTTTAACCAGTTTATGATCTTTTGCTCAAGATACAATTTTAGGATTTCACAGGTATCACAGGGTGTCAGGGGTTGGAAGGGACCTTGGAGATCTTCAAGTCCAATCCCCCTGCCAGAGCAGGATGATATAATCTAGCACAGGTCACACAGGAACACCACCAGTCACAAAGGAACACATCCGGGTCCCAAAGGAACGTAACATAATATTGTCCAAATAAGATTGTTTTCCTGGTTAGTTTGAACCAATGTTGAAACTATATTATTAAATCATTAGGAAGAACTAAATTTAAAAAATAAACAGACAAACCCACAAAAACTTTGGCTAACATTTTCTTGCAGCATAGACAGTCTTGTACACAACTCCCTGCAGTTCCAATACCTTCTCTCTGCATGACGCAGCAAAACAGCACTTATTTTTTCTAGATATTAGGTTGAAAAGACTGTTGCATGCCTGAGTAGATTTTACTCTTGTGGCCTGCAGAATCCTCCTGAATTGAATATGCTTTTGTTAGCTTCTTTACAGATAGAAATCAATACAAATTTATTATACATAACTTCAACCTTTCATAATACAAGCATTAAATAACTGACAACAGAAAGCCTGCATATTTACAAGTCTTAAGATAATTTTCATAGAGACATGTTTCATCTGCAGTTTTGGAAAGTCCCCATACAACAGATTACCAAGTTGCTGATATTGCATCTAAGACAAAGCTTGTCCTGGTACAGGAGAACAGGATCTGACACTCAATATGCTGCTGCAAGAGACATGCTCCAGCTTTTAGTCTGCTTGCCATCCTCACAGGAATGTGTCATGGTGCAGCCCAGTCTCTGCCTGTCAGATGATTTACTGACGTATGACAGCAACTTTGCACCCTTCCTGAAGTTAGCTCTTCTGCTTAAGGAATTCTGCAGTATGCTCAGCATAGTAATGAAGGCTGGAAAAAAAGCTGTAGATGACCTCACATCTTAATAGATGCTATAAGACTTCACATGGTAGAGAGACTATATAAATACTCCAAACTGAAGGAAAAGCTTTTTCACAACTCACACTGTTTTAGGCAAAGCCAAAAATAACTAGAACTCCCACCCCTAATGGAAACAAGGATTGTAGAGTTTGTACTCACAGACCTGCTTGTTTTCAATTCAGTATTATTGCTTGAACAGCAACGATTGACTGACTATGCTTTTGCTCACGTGTACAGATCACAGATACAGGCGTAGATGCACACACACAAATAGGAAATAGAAATTCCAGCCTGTGCCACCAGAAGAGATTGAGTTTTGTTCTGTCAGCCAGGCTGGTTGTGAACAATCTTCTCACAGCTTGCTCGGGATTATTTATGAGTTGCTTAGTTTAGAGACCTGGCCAGGATTCAGGCCTTCACTCTGTACAGGAAATCTCAGCCTTGGCATTATGGCCCATCCTTTGTACGCAAGATTCTGTCCTTCCAGCAGCATTTCGGGCTACTCGGTATTTTTGGCAAGAAACCCACTGTGTTCCTTTCTTTCAGCTGTAGTTTTCATAAAGACAGGGCCAGAATTCCCTCTTCCTTTTCACCGACAGCAAAAGACCTCTTTCCTGCAGCTTTCTGCATCACAAAGATACAAGTTTGCTCCTGAGACCAATTTCAACAGGTCTCCATGCTATTACGATCACAACCCAGCCTAGAAGTGCTAGAACACCATTCACTCATCTCCAGGTTTTCTAGTTCCAAATTCCCTTTCTACTCTAGTGCTCTTTTTCCAAGTCATTAGCTCTTCTCCAATGTAAGCGACCCTTATGCATTCAACTGCCTACAGCTGCATTAGGAACTAATGCCAATGCACTAGAATACTAAATACTAATAAAATACTAATACATTTGTTTATTTACTATAGCAAAAAAAAAAGTTTCATTAAAATCTAGCCTCTGTACAGAAGGGATGTGGTTATCAGCTCTTACAAGAAAGGAGAGGGCTGGCTTCTGTTCCCACTTCAAACAGATTTGAAGGGAACACCAAGGACTGAAGCTGTAGAAACGACCAGACCACAGAACAACACTCACTGTGAATCTCAGTTACAAACTGACATATGGCAAGTCCACACTAAAAGAATGGCACCAGTAACTACTAATACTCCATTCTTTTCCTAGCATTCACTATTCCCAAGTTATTCATTCAAACATCTGACAAAGCAGGGACTGATAGAACACAACCACTGCTGGGATGAGCAATACTGGACAATAAAAGACAACAGCCGAGGACAAGGCAAAGAAAAATCTTTACTGAAGTGAAACTATAAGGAAATCACCAGGTGAGGGGAGGGAAATGCAGGAGGAGAAGGAATTCAGAATAAGATTTAATGCATAATTTGAATATAAATTGTGTTTAAAGCTTCCAGCATTCCCAAAATACATTTAAGAATTCTAAAGTATTATAAATATTACACATAGAGATTTTATTTATATTTCAACTGAAGCCTTCTCTTCCAATGGCACAGCTGGGCACTTGTTTGATACCAATTCCTGGGTGGCAGGCAACAATACCAATTCATGAAGTATACTGGTGTTCCCCTTACTAAGGGGGCACTTTTGAAACATTTCAAGAGTGCCTAAATCCCATTGAAAGGCAACACAAACTAGACTCCAATTACTTGTAAAAATGATGCTTCTGCATTCCTGACAAGCATTCCTCTATGTTTAACCCTGCTTAGTTTGTGAGAACTGATAGAATCACAGCAGGAGTCAGTATAGATGCAATATATATAGTATAGCAAACTGAGAAAAGAATTATCATACTTTTAAATGAGCAAACAAGCTGATAATGAAAGTATTTTGCATCCTTTCCTGTAAAGGCTGGAGCTAAGGATAAATAAGGGCCATTGCTGGCAGTAAGGGAACCAACCCCTGACACCCTGTGATAAGGGAACCCAGCACATTTATAAATATCACTGCTCCCACCTTGCCATGGAATGCAAGACAATCTTAGGAAGCACTTCTTTCCCACATGGCATTCAGGTGGTATGACAAGTCCAGGAGGCTTTCAGTACAAAGCTTCCTGGTGGGCACCAGCTGCTAGAAAGTAGTTGGCATAGTAACTAATTCTTCTGTCTAGTGTGGCAGCTCCCAGCATTCTGCTGACTTATGTTCAGGCACTCAGAAAAACACAGAACATTTTCTTTGGCACAATACATGCGTCTTCCACCCCTAACAATAGGCCCTAGACTGGGGCTGGCTATGGGGCAATGATAAACATAGTGGGACAAAGCCCAGGACGCTGGGGGCCTGGCTGGGATGCAGGACTGTCGGGCCTCTCACAGCGCCGCTTGCCTCAAGGCCTTTCTTTGTCTTTTCTCCCTCTTTCCCTCCCCATAGCTTCAGAAGCAGTAAATTAAAAACTGAAAAACAGAGCAGCAAGTCTTTGAGAGCAGTTTGCTTCTGGCCTCTTGCAGTTATCAGGAGCATCTATGAAAGTGTGACTTTGGTTCAGTTTAGTCAGCAAGAATCTACATGGTCTGTAGCTCTGATTGCTGGAACATGCAGGCCCCTAGAACATGCAGCAGTAGCAGCTGTATTGCAGAGGTAAAAAAAAAGGAAAGAAAAAAAACCTGCCAATCAAAACATTTTTTATATTCCTAAAAGACCTCTCTGCCTGGGACTCTGGAGATCTTCTGAGGCACAGGGAGCTGTCCAGAACTCACCACTGTGCCGGTCCTTGGAGACAGGCAAGGGGCAGGAAGCAGCTGGCCTGCATAAAATGTGGATGCCATTACCTGGCCTGCAATCTGGTTTTGAGCTCTGCAAGAGGAGCCAAGGAAAAGCTTTTAAAGTTAATGAGTAGCCTGTCAAGGCTGCATCAGCACAATAAATGCATGGAACTACATTTTGGGTTCAAATCCAGTTCAAAGCAACAAACAGAATCTCCCATCGTGAAGGCACAGCAGAGACAGACTTTCTGTCCCAGACCATCATGCACACTTTCCCTTCTTAGTGACGAGGCAGAGATGCAAGTACCTTGTAATAGTTTTAGCCTAAGTTCTTCACCTCACCACTTTCCCAGCAGCTCAGGCTACTCTTACCTACATAAGAGGCTCTTACAATCAGTATCTCTGTACCACGAGACAACAGAAGATACATGAGGTCCACGTGAAAAGCCTTGGGATGGAGTTGGTTCAGGCATAGAACATGAAGAGTTCCGTGGGTTTAACTACAATTTCCAGATCCATTCACAGGTTAACTGTAACAGCTACCAGAGGCACAATTCAAGCATCACAGGACATTTTAATGTGCATAATTACTAGCAAATGTCAGAAGTCTCCCTCTGCTATTTTCATAATTTCTCCTTTCAACTGAGACAGCTGATGTTGTTACAAGAATTTTATTCAAAAACAAAGATGTGAGCAAAAGCATCCAATTCATTGACTTGTGGTGCAAGATTAGCACATGTTTCAGTGGTTGGAAGAGTCCATGTGTCACACTTTCAGCTGCACAACTACACAGGCAAGTACACAGTGACAAGAATTTTCCCAGATATTCCAAATTACTTGAATTTTCTCTGTTTTATTAAATGCCTTCCTCTTATTTCAGGTCTAAATCTTCAATTAGTAGATCTATGCCTCCTTTGAGCTTAGCGAGCCTTGGTATACTTCATCTTTTTCCTCACCTCAGTCCCTTCTAGACTTTAATTGCATATGGCTTTTCTCTGAACTTTTTCCACTTTATCAGTACTTAGGGTACTGATAAAAAAAACACAAACCACCACATTATTCCAGGTCTGCATGCACAACAGCTACACAGGGAAAGCCCACTGTCCTCTTGCTCCTTCGCTTTATTCTACATGTACTACTATCAAAGTTCATGGGCTTCCTTATCTTCTGGCATATGCTGCTGTATAACTTATTTCTGGCTTCTGAAAATTATTCCTGCTATTTCCCTGCCATTGAGAAACCTTGGGTTTGCAGCAAAAAGATTTTCTTATGACAAATGCAGTGTACTGCCTCCTCAGTTCTGCTTCAGATGGGGAATTAAGTTCATTTTAGGTCCTGGGCCGCCATACACAGGCAGGGTCATGAGTGTAGCAGATTAGAAATGAGCTGCATCAAAACAGCCTTGTCACAGTCTAGCAGGGGGAGGGCAGGGTGAGATTATGGAGCATTGGAAAAACCTCTGCAGGCAACAAGGCCTAATCTATCTCAACTATTCCCAGATTTAACTGGCACTATCAACCACTTACTTTCAGGAGCACTAAACTTGCCAGTCTTAGCAAATCAAATGAAATATTTACCGTTCAGTGGAGCAAATTTTTGTTGAGCTCCTAGTAGCATCCTTGGCTCCATGGCAGTTAAAAAATCCTGTCAGCCTCTCTGATCTGGAAAATATTTGGCAGGTAAACAACACTATTTTCTTCTTCTCTTCAGACATGGCAACTTTGAAATTCACTAGTTGAAAGGCTAAATCAAGAAGAAAGCTAACAGCCAGCTGGCTGCAAAGTTCAACGCCTCCATCCTGTTGTGGCTCATCAGGTCACTAGAGAAGCAATCAAGGCAACCAAGCATATCTCCTCCATGTGATCTAGATTAACAAAGTCACATAGCCTTTCCACCCTCAATTAGTGCAAACTTTACTTGAGCTTTACTGAGTGGAAGGTAGTTCTGGCTTCATGCTTCCTACACATACTTCCACACCTGCACACAGAGCCTGCAAAAATGTGTTAACAGCAAGACATACATGCAATAAGACTAGCACAGAAACCTGGTATCATTTTGGTCTCATAAGGAAGTCTTTGGGAAGATTACTTAAATCTGACAAGCAATTGCCTGAACTGTGGCAGGTGTCTGTCCCAATCTTGAAGTATTGATTAATGAAGTTCAGACAGAGCAGGTGGACTCTGAGTGAAGTTACCTTATTGTACTGTCTAGCTCTGATTTGATTATGACAAGTAATTCAGACTTAGTCAACATGTTAAGTGCCACCTTAAACTTGATCACTTGTACTAGGCCAGGTAGAATTTCTAGAGTGAATATACACGCTCCACACAATTTAAAGTACTTGAAACTTAGATGCAATGCAACACCACTTACAGAAATAGGAAAAGTATAGCTCACTGCAGATGTTCTGCTGTAAAAACCTAACGTGGATCAAGTGGACGAACACAAAACACGACTTGTGCTGACATTCTTCTATGTTTCCTCTGCCAGTGTAGGCAAGCCTATTGAAAAACAAGCTAGAAAAGTCTGATGGACTCTATTTATTTCTAGCTATATATTTAGTACCTTATCCAAGCAGATTTTGCATTTTGTGGGTGGATAGCACCAGTAGCACATGAGAATGAAAACAGTGAATGGGCACCACTATCTGTCAAGAATACACTTAGGACTGGGTCTGTAATTAAAGTCCCTCATCTCTCCTGGAAATCCATATTGCCTACCTCTCTCCAGAAAGCCAAGGGTTAAGTCAGGACTAACTTACTAGTGTAAGTTAGCCCCAAACCCTCTAATACCTCCTTTGAAAAGCCGCTCACACAGTTTACAGGGAAAGAGTGAGAGTGCAGCTGCTGTCCCAGTCAACATTTGGTTCCTATTACAGCGAAAAAATCTCCCCCTCCTTTTCCTTTTTCCCATTTTTATATTAAAAGTCCATCAAACACATTTTTTTTTCTCTTTAATATTTTCCATTAACTTTCCCCCTGTGTAGGCTTTCCCAGAGTGTGGTGCTCTTTGCTATATGTGCTCAAGAAGCAGCTGCAAGATCCCATTGAATAAGAGAATGGGGAATGAAAAAAGCAGCTCAGGCCCCTTGATCAATTCTCAAGAGACAAGTGAGAAGTTACAGTTGGCTAAACTGGGGAAATCTAGAACACTTGAGAAGAATAAACAAACACACACAAACCAGGCTGTTGAGTTTCGCAGGGTTAGAAATTCAGGAGATGGGGGAGAGTACTGAAAGCGCTCTGCCTCTCCCAAGGTTAAATGCCCCTGCCACCATCAGCCTCCCAAACGATACAGCACAGGATGGTGTTACATTACAGGGCCTTAAGGGTTCCACTGTCCTGGTCTCATACCACTTGAGGCTGCAAGTGGGTTTCTTTATTTTCAGTTGTGCCTTATGACCATGGAGTAGAGATGTCATATGGTCCTAACTTTGTCTATTTCATTGTCTAAATATTAAAGATCAATTACAAAAAGAAACCTCTGAAGAACATGACAAGCCTCCAGATTCCACAAAATTTGCACTAAAGTTCATGAAAGCAATCAACTTTGCTTAACATCCAGTACACCTATCATCCTATGTGGTAGCTGAAGACCCTGAGATGAGCGTGTCTCAGACAAAACCTGATAAATCTGACAGCTTAGCTGGTCTATGGGAATGAAGTATGCTGGAGTATACAGGTCCTTGACATCATGCCTATAAATGTCAATGCCAAAAATTATAGCCAGATAACAGAACTTGACAAAAGAAGCAACAGTTCTGCATTTACAATCTACATACCTAAAGAGAAGGGCAGAATCTGTTCTGCACTTCCAGAGCAAAGATGTACAAACTCACCTGACCAGGCATTATACAAAGTGTCACCTGAAAGCTAGCTGGGCCACGCTCATATTTGGTGAAATGCTCCAGGCAGAAGAGGTCAAGCAGCAGCATGGCACCAGCAAGATGCATCTGCTGCTACCATTCAGTAACTCAGCTAAAGCTGCATAACATCTAGCTGCTGAAATACAGTAAAATAAGAAAAAAGTACAAACCAAGAACTATAGGTCATTTCTGGGTGACCGTGTCTGTGTCAGCAAACACTTTTCTAAAGTCTGTAACAAAGTGTTTACGCAAAATATAATTGGAGGGTGGTGGTAGTATATGCTCAGACCCACAAAGAGAGAATATCAGCGTGAGTTATTGCCTATTGCAGAAAGTGCACCAGTAACTATTTGCTGCATAGACAAAACCATCCTATCACATATGTTGTGGAAAAAAAAAGATACTACACACAAATCATGACATACAGACTTTCAGCCATCGTAACAGCACCATGGTACATTAACACCAAAGCAACCCCAGGGTTGTGGTGTCAACTGTAAAACTGCTACATTTTCTGGAATCACTGCAAGCCTCATGATGGCCACACTACCCTGTATTTGTACGGTAAAATCCAAGTGCTATTTTTCCCCAAGCTCCACTGGTCACCCAACTTCCTTAGAGCTAATGGAAGCTACTGTAAATTCTTATTTCAATCTAGACAGTACAAATTGCTAGAAATTCTCTGCTCAAGATAAAACTGTCTTAAACTTTCCAGGTCTGTAGTGCTCCTTCTAAGAACCCTCCAGAGATACTCTACCTGCAAAAAACAATTTTTCAGAAGATAAATCTTCCCTAAGTCCATGCAATGTTTTTCAAACAAATTTGCTGGGTTTTGTTGATAGGTAAAATGCAGCCTAAAAAACAACTTCAGAACAGAATGGCAGGTTCAGTTCTGAATTACATTATCAATTTTTAATACAGAAAGATAAAAATATTTTTGAAAAATCTATAGCCAGCACTGGAACAAAAAGCATCAATGTATCTCCTTCCCAAAATTTTCTAAGCATCTGTACATTCCTTCTAAAAACTGGTGATGCCATACCAGGACTGGATTATAAAGAACTGCAAGAAGAGAATGGAAAGGCTTATTTTTATAAAGCCTCATCTGAAAAAGCAAGCTCTTCAAGTACTACAGAGCAAATATCTCCCCATTTTTTGGCACTTTGTCCTCCAAAGACTAATATCACAAAATTGCGTTGCCTTGCCAGAAAGGACTGTTCCAGTTTATGAAAGTTTTGTCCTCTTTGTTGGTCTTCTGTGTTAAGCTATATACAGTACCCATTCCCCTCCTAATATTGTTCCATAAATTCCCACCTCCTATTAGGTTCTATCTACCTCATCACCTGAAAACAGAGCTCAGTCTGCAGCACTTCCAGTAACCCCATGTTTCAACAAGAAAAATTACAGAGGAGCTCACATTTTCAGAAAGACATTCAATACTGAGTGGAATACACTGAGTTACAGCATCTTGTTTCTGGCAGAGAAGAGTTAAATGAGTAAAGAGGATACTCCCAGCTAACTGACTCCAGCAGATACAACAGTGAGTGGTGTCTGTTCCTGCTTTAACAGAGGCTTTATATGAAGCCTTGGTTTAGCCACCACATTTCTCTTTTCCTCCTTCCTTATTGGAAAAATGATCCAGTCCCTCTCATCTCAGCAAGGAGTTCTGGGGCATCATGGA